>JAUPFX010000004.1:455596-515596 GCA_036937225.1 Sebastes paucispinis | reverse complement strand
TAGTAGATCTCACCTGAGCAGGTAGACGGTCGAGTGTGTACAGACGTCCAGATGAGAGCAGTGAGAGCTGATCTGGGCAGTGAGAGCAACTGAACTGAGGTCAGTGTCCTGCAGAGCGCTGAAACATCACATCAACCTTTGAGACATCGACCGTCTGTTGGTCAACAGCTCAGAGAACATCTGGACACAAACAGCTGCAGCAGCCATCAATCAATAATGTTACACAACGACGCAACAACACAACCACATGCACAAGTTCACTCAATATCTCTGGTCACATCAAAATAATATCAATAATAATAAAATAAAATAAAATGCAGATCATTCAGAATCATCTCTGAGATTGCATTAATATTTATCATTTCTAATCTTGTAAACTGAACCTCAGCTCCTTTAATACGTCTATACTAAACTATACTAAACTGTAATAAACTATAATAAACTGTAAATAAACTATAATAAACTGGATATTAAACTGTAAATAAACTATAATAAACTATAAACTATAATAAACTATAATAAACTGGATATTAAACTGTAAATAAACTATAATAAACTATAATAAACTATATTAAACTGTAAATAAACTATAATAAACTATATTAAACTGTAAAACTATAATAAACTATAATAAACTATACTAAACTATAATAAACTATAATAAACTGTAAATAAACTATAATAAACTGGATATTAAACTGTAAATAAACTATAATAAACTGTAAATAAACTATAATAAACTATATTAAACTGTAAATAAACTATAATAAACTGGATATTAAACTGTAAATAAACTGTAATAAACTATAATAAACTATATTAAACTGTAAATAAACTATAATAAACTGGATATTAAACTGTAAATAAACTATAATAAACTATATTAAACTGTAAATAAACTGTAAATAAACTATAATAAACTATATTAAATTGTAAATAAACTATAATAAACTGTAAATAAACTAATAAACTGGATATTAAACTGTAAATAAACTGTAATAAACTATAATAAACTATATTAAACTGTAAATAAACTATAATAAACTGGATATTAAACTGTAAATAAACTATAATAAACTATATTAAACTGTAAATAAACTATAATAAACTGGATATTAAACTGTAAATAAACTATAATAAACTATATTAAACTGTAAATAAACTATAATAAACTATATTAAACTGTAAACTATATTAAACTGTAAATAAACTATAATAAACTATAAACTGTAAATAAACTATAATGAACTATAATAAACTGGATATTAAACTGTAAATAAACTATAATAAACTGTAAATAAACTATAATAAACTATAATAAACTGAATATTAAACTGTAAATAAACTATAATAAACTGTAAATAAACTATAATAAACTGGATATTAAACTGTAAATAAACTATAATAAACTATAATAAACGATATTAAACTGTAAATAAACTATAATAAACCATAAAAAACTATATTAAACTGTAAATAAACTATAATAAACTGGATATTAAACTGTAAATAAACTATAATAAACTGGATATTAAACTGTAAATAAACTATAATAAACTATATTAAACTGTAAATAAACTGTAAATAAACTGTAAATAAACTATAATAAACTATATTAAATTGTAAATAAACTATAATAAACTGTAAATAAACTAATAAACTGGATATTAAACTGTAAATAAACTGTAATAAACTATAATAAACTATATTAAACTGTAAATAAACTATAATAAACTGGATATTAAACTGTAAATAAACTATAATAAACTATATTAAACTGTAAATAAACTATAATAAACTATAAACTGTAAATAAACTATAATGAACTATAATAAACTGGATATTAAACTGTAAATAAACTATAATAAACTGTAAATAAACTATAATAAACTATAATAAACTGAATATTAAACTGTAAATAAACTATAATAAACTGTAAATAAACTATAATAAACTGGATATTAAACTGTAAATAAACTATAATAAACTGTAAATAAACTATAATAAACTGGATATTAAACTGTAAATAAACTATAATAAACTGTAAATAAACTATAATAAACTGTAAATAAACTATAATAAACTGGATATTAAACTGTAAATAAACTATAATAAACTATAATAAACGATATTAAACTGTAAATAAACTATAATAAACCATAAAAAACTATATTAAACTGTAAATAAACTATAATAAACTGGATATTAAACTGTAACTAAACTATATTAAACTGTAAATAAACTATAATAAACTATAATAAACTATATTAAACTGTAAATAAACTATAATAAACTATAATAAACTGGATATTAAACTGTAAATAAACTATAATAAACTATATTAAACTGTAAATAAACTATAATAAACTGGATATTAAACTGTAAATAAACTATAATAAACTATAATAAACTATATTAAACTGTAAATAAACTATAATAAACTATATTAAACTGTAAATAAACTAATAAACTATATTAAACTGTAAATAAACTATAATAAACCATAATAAACTATATTAAACTGTAAATAAACTATAATAAACTGGATATTAAACTGTAACTAAACTATAATAAACTATATTAAACTGTAAATAAACTATAATAAACTATAATAAACTATATTAAACTGTAAATAAACTATAATAAACTATAATAAACTGGATATTAAACTGTAAATAAACTATAATAAACTATATTAAACTGTAAATAAACTATAATAAACTGGATATTAAACTGTAAATAAACTATAATAAACTATAATAAACTGGATATTAAACTGTAAATAAACTATAATAAACTATATTAAACTGTAAATAAACTATAATAAACTATATTAAACTGTAAATAAACTAATAAACTATATTAAACTGTAAATAAACTATAATAAACTATATTAAACTGTAAATAAACTAATAAACTATATTAAACTGTAAATAAACTATAATAAACTATATTAAACTGTAAATAAACTATAATAAACTGGATATTAAACTATAATAAACTATAATAAACTGGATTAAAGAGATGAAACGCTCCAGGTGGGTGTATTTGGTTTTATTTTCATCAGTCAGAGTTCAGAACACGGTGCTTTTATTTTGATAAAACAGGAAACAGACGTGAGATTTCACCGCCACGCGTACCGTCAATCTGCTGGCGTGGGACGATGTGATTGGCTGCTTCCTCTGACACCGAGTCCGAGCTCAATAACCTTCAGGACTGCACTTCCTGCTGCACCTTCACATTAAAAGCCTTCCAGAGGTTCATTTTAGAAAAGCTTTTATTGTGAAGCAGCAGCAGGAAGTGAGCGGTCTAACAGTAGAAAAGTCCACTGATCAATAAACTGCAGGATGTGCTGATCGATCAGTCACTGATCAATCAACTGATCGATCGGTTCAGGAAATAAAAATTAAGTCAAATAAAAATAAAGTCAAATAAAAATAAAGTCAATAAAACGTTCGAAGAACCAAAATAAAATAAAATAAAACATTAAACATCAGCAAACAAACGACGTCACACAAACTGTAAACAGGAAGTCTTAGTGTTCGGAGATTATTCTCCACAAACCCTCAACGCCAACCTCACACTAAACTACCAGAGTTAACCCAGGATTAAACCTGAAGTAAACCCAGGATTAAACCACAGTTAACCCAGGACTAAACTACCAGAGTTAACCCAGGATTAAACTACAGTTAACCCAGGATTAAACCACAGTTAACCCAGGATTAAACTACAGTTAACCCAGGATTAAACCTGAAGTAAACCAGAGTTAAACTGGAGCTAAACTAGGATTAAATCTGAAGGAAACTAGAGTTAATCCAGGATGACACCTAAATTAAACCTGAGTTAATCCAGGATGACACCTAAATTAAACCAGAGTTAATCCAGGATCAAACCTGATTTAAACCAGAGTTAATCCAGTATTAAATCTGATTTAAACCAGGGATAAACTGACGTTAACATGGAGTTAAAAGTGGAATTCAAGTTTAGAGTTAAACTGGGTTTAAATGGAGAAAAGACGACATTAGAGTTGCACTTAACTTGAAATTAAACTAAGGTTTAATTCAGGATTGAAGTTAGTTTGGAGTTAAGAGTTTAAAAGAGGTTAAAGTTAAACTGGTTTAAAGTGTTTTAAATAGTACAGTTTAATGAGATTTATTGATTATATTATTCATTGATTATAATGCAGCAGTTTATAACGACACACGTTTACTTCAATTCATCAACAACGTTCTCCATTTCTGGTTCTTCGTTCATCGTAGTTTTCTTCAAGAGTTCATCGTAACACGAAGATATAAAACACGGTCAGTCAGTGGCTGAAGTCCTTTAACCTGGAGCTAAACTCAGACTAAAGTAGACTTAAACTGAAGTTAGTAAACTAAAGTTAAACTAGAGTTAACTCAGAGTTAAAATACAGTTAAACTAGAGTTAAAGTAGAGTTAAACTGAAGTTAGTAAACTAGAGTTAAACTGGAGTTAAACTAGAGTTAAACTAGAGTTACTAAACTCAGAGCTAACTGGAGTTAAACTGGAGTTAAACTCAAGAGTTAAACTGGAGTTAAACTTCAGTTAAAGTAGAGTTAAACTGAAGTTAGTAAACGAGAGTTAAACTAAAGTTAAACTGGAGTTAAATTAGAGTTATTAAACTCAGAGTAAAACACGAGTTAAAATGGAGTTAAAGTAGAGTGAAACTAGAATTACTGAACTCAGAGCTGAACTAGAGTGAAACTCAGAGTTAAATTAGAGTTAAACTGGAGTTACTAAACTGAGAGTTAAACTAGAGTTAAACTGGAGTTACTAAACTCAGAGTTAAACTGGAGTTATATTAGAGTTAAACTGGAGTTAAACTAGAGTTAAACTGGAGTTACTAAACAGAGTTAAACTAGAGTTAAACTGGAGTTAAACTAGAGTTAAACTGGAGTTACTAAACTCAGAGTTAAACTGGAGTTATATTAGAGTTAAACTGGAGTTAAACTAGAGTTAAACTGGAGTTACTAAACTCAGTTAAACTAGAGTTAAACTGGAGTTAAACCTGATTAAACGGTTATTTTCAGCCCTTTAAATAAAACAAACATTAAAACACATCACACGTTTCCACCTGGTTCAACCTCTGAGACGAGTTTAACAGTCAAAGAACCAAAGTGTCTTTTCAGTCCAACGGAGGTCCAGTAGAGTCCAGTTGAGTCCAGTAGAGTCCAGGGGACTCATTTAGAACAGTAGTGTCCAGTAGAGTCCAGGGGCCTCATCTAGAACAGTAGAGTCCAGTAGTGTCCAGGGGCCTCATCTAGAACAGTAGAGTCCAGTAGTGTCCAGGGGCCTCAGTTAGAACAGTAGAGTCCAGCGGACTCATCGAGAAAAGTAGAGTCCAGTAGAGTCCAGGAGCCTCATCTAGAACAGTAGAGTCCAGTAGTGTCCAGGGGCCTCAGTTAGAACAGTAGAGTCCAGGGGACTCATCGAGAAAAGTAGAGTCCAGTAGAGTCCAGGAGCCTCATCTAGAACAGTAGAGTCCAGGGGCCACATCTAGAACAGTAGAGTCCAGGGGCCTCATCGAGAACAGTAGAGTTCAGGGGCCACATCGAGAACAGTAGAGTCCAGGGGCCACATCGAGAACAGTACAGTCCAGGGGCCACATCTAGAACAGTAGAGTCCAGGGGACTCATCTAGAACAGTAGAGTCCATTAGAGTCCAGGGGACTCATCTAGAACAGTAGAGTCCAGGGGCCACATCAAGAAAAGTAGAGTCCAGGGGACTCATCTAGAACAGTAGAGTCCGGGGGACTCATCTAGAGCAGTAGAGTCCAGGGGCCACATCAAGAACAGTAGAGTCAAGGGGCCACATCGAGAAGAGCAGAGTCCAAGGGCCTCATTTAGAACAGTAGAGTCCAGGGGCCACATCAAGAACAGTAGAGTCCAGGGGCCACATCAAGAACAGTAGAGTCCAGGGGACTCATCTAGAACAGTAGAGTCCAGGGGCCACATCAAGAACAGTAGAGTCCAGGGGACTCATCTAGAACAGTAGAGTCCAGGGGCCACATCTAGAACAGTAGAGTCCAGTAGAGTCCAGTAGAGTTCAGGAGAGTCCAGGAGAGTTCAGGAGAGTCCAGTAGAGTCTAGTAGAGTCCAGTAGAGTTCAGTAAAGTTCAGGAGAGTCCAGTAGAGTCCAGTAGAGTTCAGGGGAGTCCAGTAGAGTCCAGTAGAGCTCAGGAGAGTCCAGTAGAGTCCAGTAGAGTCCAGTAGAGCTCAGGAGAGTCCAGTAGAGTTCAGGAGAGTCCAGTAGAGTCCAGTAGAGTTCAGGAGAGTCCAGTAGAGTCCAGTAGAGCTCAGGAGAGTCCAGAAGAGTTCAGGAGAGTCCAGTAGAGTCCAGTAGAGCTCAGGAGAGTCCAGTAGAGTTCAGGAGAGTCCAGTAAAGTCCAGTAGAGTTCAGTAGAGTCCAGTAAAGTCCAGTAGAGTTCAGTAGAGTCCAGTAAAGTCCAGTAGAGTCCAGTAGAGTTCAGTAGAGTCCAGTAAAGTCCAGTAGAGTTCAGTAGAGTCCAGTAAAGTCCAGTAGAGTCCAGTAGAGTCCAGTAGAGTCCAGGAGACACAGATTTCAGATGAGTTCTGTGCTGACAGGAGGAGGCATCAATCAGAGGATGAAGAAGAGGAGGATGACGACGAAGAGGATTGCGAGCAACACTCCGATAGCGCACCACTGACGACGATCTGAGGAAATATAGACGTTAAGAAACATCAACCAATCAACTTCAACTGTTACTGAAACCAGAGAGGACGATGTGTGAGGACATAACTGTCTCTAACATATATCATACATCATATAATATATATGATGTATGATATATGATGTATGATATATCATACATCATATATCATACATCATATATCATACATCATATATGATGTATGATATATGATATATGATATATGATGTATGATGTATGATGTATGATATATGATGTATGATGTATGATATATGATGTATGATGTATGATGTATGATGTATGATATATGATATATGATGTATGATGTATGATATATGATGTATGATGTATGATATGATATATGATATATGATGTATGATGTATGATGTATGATATATCATACATCATATATGATGTATGATATATGATATATGATATATGATATATGATATGATATATGATATATGATGTATGATATATGATGTATGATATATCATACATCATATATGATGTATGATATATGATATATGATGTATGATGTATGATGTATGATGTATGATATATGATGTATGATGTATGATGTATGATATATGATGTATGATATATGATATATGATGTATGATATATGATGTATGATGTATGATGTATGATATGATATATGATATATGATGTATGATGTATGATGTGGTACACGGCTATAACTAACTACACCGAGGGTGACATCATGTGTTGCCGGGCAGTTTACCGCTGGTCATGTGAGACACTTTGGCCAGTTTCTTCATGACGTTGTCCAATCGAGAGTGAGTGTTGTCCACCTCATGAGTGAAGTCATCCAACATCCTGCAGGAAAAACACACAGAGACTCAACAAGTCTGGTCAACAACCAACCAGAACCAACCAGAGACCAACCAGGAACCAACCAGGAACCAACCATACACCAACCAGAGACCAACCACAGACCAACCACAGACCAACCAGGAACCAACCACAGACCAACCAGGAACCAACCAGAAACCTACCAGGAACCAACCAGTAACCAACCATAGACCAACCAGGAACCAACCAGAGACCAACCACAGACCAACCAGGAACCAACCAGAGACCAACCAGAGACCAACCAGAGACCAACCATAGACCAACCAGGAACCAGTCATAGACCAACCAGGAACCAGTCATAGACCAACCATAGACCAACTGGGAACCAACCGGGAACCAACCAGGAACCAACCAGGAACCAACCAGGAACCAACCATAGACCAACTAGGAACCAACCAAGATCCAACCAGTGACCAACCAGAAACCCCCTGTAGTTGTCCCTCACCTCCTGTTGTTGTCCCTCACCTCCTGTAGTTGTCCCTCACCTCCTGTTGTTGTCCCTCACCTCCTGTTGTTGTCCCTCACCTCCTGTTGTTGTCCCTCACCTCCTGTTGTCCCTCACCTCCTGTAGCTGTCCTTCACCTCCTGTAGTTGTCCCTCACCTCCTGTTGTTGTCCCTCACCTCCTGTAGTTGTCCCTCACCTCCTGTAGTTGTCCCTCACCTCCTGTTGGTGTCCCTCACCTCCTGTAGTTGTCCCTCACCTCCTGTAGTTGTCCCTCACCTCCTGTATTTGTCTCTCACCTCCTTTTGGTGTCCCTCACCTCCTGTAGTTGTCCCTCACCTCCTGTAGTTGTCCCTCACCTCCTGTAGTTGTCCCTCACCTCCTGTTGGTGTCCCTCACCTCATGTAGTTGTCTCTCACCTCCTGTTGTTGTCCCTCACCTCCTGTAGCTGTCCTTCACCTCCTGTAGTTGTCCCTCACCTCCTGTTGTTGTCCCTCACCTCCTGTAGTTGTCCCTCACCTCCTGTAGTTGTCCCTCACCTCCTGTAGTTGTCCCTCACCTCCTGTTGGTGTCCCTCACCTCCTGTAGTTGTCCCTCACCTCCTGTAGTTGTCCCTCACCTCCTGTATTTGTCTCTCACCTCCTTTTGGTGTACCTCACCTCCTGTAGTTGTCCCTCACCTCCTGTTGGTGTCCCTCACCTCATGTAGTTGTCTCTCACCTCCTGTTGGTGTCCCTCACCTCCTGTAGTTGTCTCTCACCTCCTGTTGGTGTCCCTCACCTCCTGTAGTTGTCCCTCACCTCCTGTTGGTGTCCCTCACCTCCTGTAGTTGTCCCTCACCTCCTGTAGTTGTCCCTCACCTCCTGTTGGTGTCCCTCACCTCATGTAGTTGTCTCTCACCTCCTGTTGGTGTCCCTCACCTCCTGTTGGTGTCCCTCACCTCCTGTAGTTGTCCCTCACCTCATGTAGTTGTCTCTCACCTCCTGTTGGTGTCCCTCACCTCATGTAGTTGTCTCTCACCTCCTGTTGGTGTCCCTCACCTCCTGTAGTTGTCCCTCACCTCCTGTTGGTGTCCCTCACCTCATGTAGTTGTCTCTCACCTCCTGTTGGTGTCCCTCACCTCCTGTAGTTGTCCCTCACCTCCTGTTGGTGTCCCTCACCTCCTGTAGTTGTCTCTCACCTCCTGTTGGTGTCCCTCACCTCCTGTAGTTGTCCCTCACCTCCTGTAGTTGTCCCTCACCTCCTGTAGTTGTCCCTCACCTCCTGTAGTTGTCCCTCACCTCCTGTTGGTGTCCCTCACCTCATGTAGTTGTCTCTCACCTCCTGTTGGTGTCCCTCACCTCCTGTTGGTGTCCCTCACCTCCTGTAGTTGTCTCTCACCTCCTGTTGGTGTCCCTCACCTCCTGTAGTTGTCTCTCACCTCCTGTTGTTGTCCCTCACCTCCTGTTGGTGTCCCTCACCTCATGTAGTTGTCTCTCACCTCCTGTTGGTGTCCCTCACCTCCTGTTGGTGTCCCTCACCTCCTGTAGTTGTCTCTCACCTCCTGTTGGTGTCCCTCACCTCCTGTAGTTGTCCCTCACCTCATGTAGTTGTCTCTCACCTCCTGTTGGTGTCCCTCACCTCCTGTAGTTGTCTCTCACCTCCTGTAGTTGTCTCTCACCTCATGTAGTTGTCTCTCACCTCCTGTAGTTGTCTCTCACCTCCTGTAGTTGTCCCTCACCTCCTGTAGTTGTCTCTCACCTCCTGTTGGTGTCCCTCACCTCCTGTAGTTGTCTCTCACCTCCTGTTGGTGTCCCTCACCTCCTGTAGTTGTCTCTCACCTCCTGTTGGTGTCCCTCACCTCCTGTAGTTGTCTCTCACCTCCTGTAGTTGTCCCTCACCTCCTGTAGTTGTCTCTCACCTCCTGTTGGTGTCCCTCACCTCCTGTAGTTGTCTCTCACCTCATGTAGTTGTCTCTCACCTCCTGTAGTTGTCCCTCACCTCCTGTAGTTGTCCCTCACCTCCTGTAGTTGTCCCTCACCTCCTGTAGTTGTCCCTCACCTCCTGTAGTTGTCCCTCACCTCCCGTTGCTCCCCGTCCTTCTTGACCATGCTAACTGTTGCCTACAGAATGGAACTAAAGCCAGCTGACTGATTGGTCCAAGACATGAATTGGTTCTCATGAATGAGGAGAACCGTCTCAGTAACGATGTATCTGAAAGTTCTTACACGGCCTGTTCATCCAGCTCCATGCCGATCCTCTCCGACATGTTCTTCAGGACTCCGATGGTTCCTGACACCAGCTCCAGCTGTTCATCCTGCTGCTCCGCCATCAGCTGATCCAAACAGAAACATCATGTACATCATTAATATCACAGAACCGAACCGTTCTCATATCACCGTCCTGATGCTGCATGATATCTCAGAGCTCTGTCATTGGTCCTGTGTTCCTGTGGTACTGTACCTGCTGCTGGACCTGCTGCTCCTCTATGAACTGAGAGTTGGCGTTCTGCAGCTGGCGGTCCAGTCGGCTGTATTTATCAGGACCAGGCTGCCAGATGGGACCCTGAGCACCACGCTCACCGAGCAGAGCCTAAATATCACATCAACACAAACGCACTGTCACATCTAACATCAGCAGGAGCTGACTGTCTGTTGGTCGCTCCTCGACAGTGTTGTGAACTTAAGGTGTGTTCAGGTACCTGTTTGTTCTTCCGGTCCACTGAGGCACCAGTTGGACTCGACATCTGCTCTTTCATTTCCTTCAAGACAAACAAAGACAGTCAGCAGCCAATCAGATCAATCAATTCTTCAGATGGACCTCAGCCAATCAGTTCAGTGTGTGTTGAATGGGCCAATAGCAGCTAAGCGAAGAGTAACAACTACTACTACTCCCACTGACATGAGACCCACAGGCTGCTGTGGGTCTCATGTCAGTGTGCCGTGGACCGAGCCTGCAGAGACTCCTCACCTGAGCAGGTGTCAACCCTTTACAGGTGTTTAGTGAAGCGTACCTTGACAGTCTGTCTGGTGCTGGTGATGAAGGCTTTCCTCGTGGACAGCTCCGCCGCGTCCAGGTTGAACTTCTTTGGGTTGGACTCCACGATGCGTTCACTGACAGTTAAGAAACATCACTCACACTTCAAATCTCAGAACTGAATGAACATACCAACACGAGCGTTTAAAGGATATTGATGGTCTCGTCCAGGTCCTCCAGGTCCCACTCGATGGAGCGCAGACTGTTCCTCAGCTCATTGGTCGTCCAGTCCATTTCCTCCTTGGAGGCTCCGCCCCCCTCCTGCAGCAGCTCGCTCCATCTGTGATGGAGGCTCTGTGCTGCGTTCACTGCCTTCTGGACCTCACTGTAACAAACATCATAATTCATCTGTGATGGAGGCTCTGTGCTGCGTTCACTGCCTTCTGGACCTCACTGTAACAAACATCATAACTCATCTGTGATGGAGGCTCTGTGCTGCGTTCACTGTCTCCTGTACTTTACTGTATAATGTGAACTCTATTTTACAGAAGAAACACTTAGTAATAATGATATGAATCCACTGGAAGCATGTGCAGACTGTTGAAGTCTCGTTTTATATCATTATTATTATGATCTCTTAGAGTTGCTGTGAACTTTAACTGAAGTCTAAATCAGAAGTGAAGCTCATGTACTAACAGACATCATGATGATACTATATTAATAATAATAAACTCATGTTAGTGTTCTGCTGTCTGAGATAATAGAGATGATTAACTATAGATGAAGATGATCAGTAGCTCAGCAGGTGAGTTATGATCTGTGACTGAGCTCAGCAGGTGAGTTATGATCTGTGACTGAGCTCAGCAGGTGAGTTATGATCTGTGACTGAGCTCAGCAGGTGAGTTATGATCTGTGACTGAGCTCAGCAGGTGAGTTATGATCTGTCACTGAGCTCAGCAGGTGAGTTATGATCTGTGACTGAGCTCAGCAGGTGAGTTATGATCTGTGACTGAGCTCAGCAGGTGAGTTATGATCTGTGACTGAGCTCAGCAGGTGAGTTATGATCTGTGACTGAGCTCAGCAGGTGAGTTATGATCTGTGACTGAGCTCAGCAGGTGAGTTATGATCTGTGACTGAGCTCAGCAGGTGAGTTATGATCTGTCACTGAGCTCAGCAGGTGAGTTATGATCTGTGACTGAGCTCAGCAGGTGAGTTATGATCTGTGACTGAGCTCAGCAGGTGAGTTATGATCTGTGACTGAGCTCAGCAGGTGAGTTATGATCTGTGACTGAGCTCAGCAGGTGAGTTATGATCTGTGACTGAGCTCAGCAGGTGAGTTATGATCTGTCACTGAGCTCAGCAGGTGAGTTATGATCTGTGACTGAGCTCAGCAGGTGAGTTATGATCTGTGACTGAGCTCAGCAGGTGAGTTATGATCTGTCACTGAGCTCAGCAGGTGAGTTATGATCTGTGACTGAGCTCAGCAGGTGAGTTATGATCTGTGACTGAGCTCAGCAGGTGAGTTATGATCTGTGACTGAGCTCAGCAGGTGAGTTATGATCTGTGACTGAGCTCAGCAGGTGAGTTATGATCTGTGACTGAGCTCAGCAGGTGAGTTATGATCTGTGACTGAGCTCAGCAGGTGAGTTATGATCTGTGACTGAGCTCAGCAGGTGAGTTATGATCTGTGACTGAGCTCAGCAGGTGAGTTATGATCTGTGACTGAGCTCAGCAGGTGAGTTATGATCTGTCACTGAGCTCAGCAGGTGAGTTCTGATCTGTCACTGAGCTCAGCAGGTGAGTTATGATCTGTGACTGAGCTCAGCAGGTGAGTTCTGATCTGTCACTGAGCTCAGCAGGTGAGTTATGATCTGTGACTGAGCTCAGCAGGTGAGTTATGATCTGTGACTGAGCTCAGCAGGTGAGTTCTGATCTGTGACTGAGCTCAGCAGGTGAGTTCTGATCTGTGACTGAGCTCAGCAGGTGAGTTATGATCTGTGACTGAGCTCAGCAGGTGAGTTATGATCTGTGACTGAGCTCAGCAGGTGAGTTATGATCTGTGACTGAGCTCAGCAGGTGAGTTCTGATCTGTCACTGAGCTCAGCAGGTGAGTTATGATCTGTGACTGAGCTCAGCAGGTGAGTTATGATCTGTGACTGAGCTCAGCAGGTGAGTTATGATCTGTGACTGAGCTCAGCAGGTGAGTTATGATCTGTGACTGAGCTCAGCAGGTGAGTTATGATCTGTGACTGAGCTCAGCAGGTGAGTTCTGATCTGTGACTGAGCTCAGCAGGTGAGTTCTGATCTGTGACTGAGCTCAGCAGGTGAGTTATGATCTGTGACTGAGCTCAGCAGGTGAGTTATGATCTGTGACTGAGCTCAGCAGGTGAGTTCTGATCTGTCACTGAGCTCAGCAGGTGAGTTCTGATCTGTCACTGAGCTCAGCAGGTGAGTTCTGATCTGTGACTGAGCTCAGCAGGTGAGTTCTGATCTGTCACTGAGCTCAGCAGGTGAGTTATGATCTGTGACTGAGCTCAGCAGGTGAGTTCTGATCTGTCACTGAGCTCAGCAGGTGAGTTCTGATCTGTCACTGAGCTCAGCAGGTGAGTTATGATCTGTCACTGAGCTCAGCAGGTGAGTTCTGATCTGTCACTGAGCTCAGCAGGTGAGTTCTGATCTGTCACTGAGCTCAGCAGGTGAGTTATGATCTGTGACTGAGCTCAGCAGGTGAGTTCTGATCTGTCACTGAGCTCAGCAGGTGAGTTCTGATCTGTCACTGAGCTCAGCAGGTGAGTTATGATCTGTCACTGAGCTCAGCAGGTGAGTTCTGATCTGTCACTGAGCTCAGCAGGTGAGTTCTGATCTGTCACTGAGCTCAGCAGGTGAGTTATGATCTGTGACTGAGCTCAGCAGGTGAGTTATGATCTGTGACTGAGCTCAGCAGGTGAGTTATGATCTGTGACTGAGCTCAGCAGGTGAGTTCTGATCTGTCACTGAGCTCAGCAGGTGAGTTATGATCTGTGACTGAGCTCAGCAGGTGAGTTCTGATCTGTCACTGAGCTCAGCAGGTGAGTTCTGATCTGTCACTGAGCTCAGCAGGTGAGTTCTGATGAGAAGAAGTGATCATCGACTCTGACTGCAGAGTAACATGCTAACATGCTAACATGCTAACGTTAGCTCAGCTGTTAGCATGTCTGTGAGCTAGCAGCTCACCTGGCTGCTGTTAGATCACTAACTGGTTGAACTGGTTATTGATCATTGATCAGGTGTAACAGCAGTAGGCTCTCTCTGTTAGCAGGTGTGAACGGTTCTGACCCTTTGACGACGAAGAACGGGTCTTCCATGGACATGGTGCTGGTTCCGGTTCAGTCGGAGCGCAGCTCCATCACACAGACCCGAACCACCCGAACTCTGGTTCCTCTGGTTCCTCTGGTTCCTCTGGTTCCTCTGGTTCCGTTCAGCTCAGTGAGGCTCCATCAGACCCGCTGGTACCGGTACTGTTAGCTGTTAGCTGTTAGCTGTTAGCTCTGTTAGCTGCTCTTTGTTTACATGCAGCAGCAGCGGAAGAGACCCCGTGACGTCACACATACTCAGGTCGGGTCATCACTGAAACGTCACGAGCTCATTTCAACTTTCTATTAGTGAGCAAAAGATTCCCTTATATACTATATATACACTATACTATACTATATACTATATATACACTATACTATACTATATACTATACTATATACTATATATACACTATACTATACTATATACTATACTATATACTATATATACACTATACTATACTATATACTATATATACACTATACTATACTATATACTATATATACACTATACTATACTATATACTATACTATATACTATATATACACTATACTATACTATATACTATACTATATACTATATATACACTATACTATACTATATACTATATATACACTATACTATACTATATACTATATATACACTATACTATACTATATACTATATATACACTATACTATACTATATACTATACTATATACTATATATACACTATACTATACTATATACTATATATACACTATACTATACTATATACTATATATACACTATACTATACTATATACTATATATACACTATACTATACTATATACTATACTATATACTATATATACACTATACTATACTATATACTATATATACACTATACTATACTATATACTATATATACACTATACTATACTATATACTATACTATATACTATATATACACTATACTATACTATATACTATATATACACTATACTATACTATATACTATACTATATACTATATATACACTATACTATACTATATACTATATATACACTATACTATACTATATACTATACTATATACTATATATACACTATACTATACTATATACTATACTATATACTATACTATACTATATACTATACTATATATACACTATACTATACTATATACTATATATACACTATACTCTACTATATACTATACTATATACTATACTATACTATACTATATACTATACTATACTATATATACACTATACTATACTATATACTATATATACACTATACTATACTATATACTATATATACACTATACTATACTATATACTATACTATATACTATACTATATACACTATACTATACTATATACTATACTATATACTATATATACACTATACTATACTATATACTATACTATATACTATACTATATACACTATACTATACTATATAC
The DNA here is from genome assembly GCA_036937225.1 of Sebastes paucispinis. Classification (NCBI taxonomy): domain Eukaryota; kingdom Metazoa; phylum Chordata; class Actinopteri; order Perciformes; family Sebastidae; genus Sebastes; species Sebastes paucispinis. The sequence continues at coordinate 499,871 of JAUPFX010000004.1, read as the reverse complement.
TATATATACACTATACTATACTATACTATATACTATACTATACTATATATACACTATACTATACTATATACTATACTATATACTATATATACACTATACTATACTATATACTATACTATATACTATATATACACTATACTATACTATATACTATACTATATACTATATATACACTATACTATATACTATACTATATACTATACTATATACTATATATACACTATACTATACTATATACTATACTATATACTATACTATACTATATACTATATATACACTATACTATACTATATACTATATATACACTATACTATACTATATACTATACTATATACTATATATACACTATACTATACTATATACTATACTATATAATATACTATATACTATATATACACTATACTATATACTATATATACACTATACTATACACTATACTATACTATATACTATATATACTATATACTATACTATATACTATACTATATACTATACTATATATTATATATACACTATACTATATTATATACTATACACTATACTATATATACACTATACTATATATACACTATACTATACTATATACTATACTATATACTATATATACACTATACTATATATACACTATACTATACTATATACTATACTATATACTATATATACACTATACTATACTATATACTATATATACACTATACTATACTATATACTATACTATATACTATATATACACTATACTATATATACACTATACTATACTATATACTATACTATATACTATATATACACTATACTATACTATATACTATACTATATACTATATATACACTATACTATACTATATACTATATATACACTATACTATACTATATACTATATATACACTATACTATACTATATACTATACTATATACTTTATATACACTATACTATATACTATACTATATACTATATATACACTATACTATATACTATACTATATACTATATATACACTATACTATACTATATACTATACTATATACTATATATACACTATACTATACTATATACTATATATACACTATACTATACTATATACTATATATACACTATACTATATACTATATATACACTATACTATACACTATACTATACTATATACTATATATACACTATACTATACCTGCTGTATGCCAACATTAAGGAGGCATACAGCGCCACTGTTCCCCCCCCCCCCCTTGGCGGTTCAGACCACAACCTCATCAGGCTTGTGCCAACATACAAGCCTGTTGTCAGGAGGCAGCCCGCCATCACCAGGACTGTTCAGCAGTGGTCAGTGGAAGTTGAGGAGGAGCTGAGGGAGTGTTACAGGTCAACAGACTGGGAGTTGTTTGACAGGGTCCACGGTGAGGACATCGATGGGCTCTCCCACTGCATCACAGACTACATCAGGTTCTGTGAGGAGAGCATCGTACCCACCAACCCACTGCTTTCCTAACAACAAGCCCTGGATCAATGGGGACATTAAAGCCCTGTTGAACAGGAAGAAGAGGGCGTTCATGGCCGGGGACATTGAGGGGGCCAAGGTTGTCCAGAATGAGCTGAAGAAGGAGCTGAGGGCAGCCAAGGACACCTACAAAGACAGACTGGAGGGGAGACTACAGGCCGACAGCTCCAGGGAGGTGTGGGGGGGGTTCAGGAAGATAACTGGCTACAAACAGCCGAGCCCTGGTGTTGAGGGGACCCAGGAACATGCAAATGAGCTAAACCTGTTTTTCAACAGGTTTGACCAACCAACCCCCCATGAGCTCAGCAGGACAGCCTGGGTCCTCACTCACCAACACCAGTGCCCCCCCTCCACACCTCTCCTTCCCCTTCCCCTCCTCCCCCCCCCTCCACACCTCTCCTCCTCCCCCCAGCACCCATCCCCAGGAGGCAGCAACAGCTTGCCCCCCCATACCTACCCTGAGGAGCACATCCACAGCATGTCCTTTGCACCTGGAGACATTGCAACATCCACCCTGATCATCACAAGGGGCCAGGTGAGGAAGCAGCTCTCAAAGATCAGCGTGAACAAGGCCAGGGGACCAGACAACATCAACCCCAGGGTGCTCAAGACGTGTGCTGGGGAGCTGGCAGCAGCGTTCCAGCACCTCTTCAGCCTCTCCCTGAGGCTACATGCTCCACAGAGCCTACACTCACCTGGAGAGGCCGCACAGCTCTGTAAGATTATTGTTCTTTGACTTCTCCAGTGCCTTCAACACCATCCTGCCACTCCGGCTAGCTGAGAAGCTCTCAGTGATGCAGGTAGATCATGGCCTGGTGGCCTGGATTAAGGACTACCTCACCAGCAGACCACAGTATGTCAGACTGCAGGGCAGCCTGTCAGATGTGCTGGTGAGCAACACCGGCGCCCCCCAAGGAACTGTGCTGTCTCCCTTCCTGTTCACCACCTACACCTCCGACTTCCGCTTCCACTCGGGTACATGCCACCTACAGAAGTTCTCCGATGACTCCTCCATCGTCAGCTGCATCACAGATGACAACGAGGAGGAGTACAGAGCCCTGGTGGAGAACTTCATAGGGTGGTGTGATAGCAATCACCTCCAGCTCAACATTGGAAAGACCAAGGAGCTGGTGGTGGACTTCCGGCGGAGCACGAGGCCCCCAACTCCCATCACCATCCGAGGGGAGGAGGTGGAGGTGGTGGACACCTAGAAGTTCCTGGGAGTACATATGAACAGTAGACTTGACTGGACTGATAACACCGAGGCCCTCTACAGGAAGGGACAGAGCAAACTGTTCTTCCTGAGGAGGCTCAGGTCTTTTAATGTATGCAATAGGCTGCTGCAGATGTTTTACCAGTCTGTAGTAGCCAGTGTTCTCTTCTTTGCTGTGGTATGTTGGGGGGGTAACATGAACACAAGGGATGCCAACAGACTGAACAGGCTGGTGAGGAAGGCTGGCTCTGTGGTTGGATCTGAGCTGGACGGTCTGGAGGTGGTGGCAGAGGGCAGGATGAGGAGGAAGCTGGACGCTATCCTGGAAAACCCCTCCCACCCCCTCCATGATGAGCTAGTCAAGATGAGGAGCACCTTCAGCCACAGACTCATCCCTCCTCGGCACAACACAAAGCGCCTGGGTCAGTCCTTCATGCTGGTAGCCATCAGGCTCCACAACCAAGGCTGACCCCCTTATGACAACTATTAGGACTTTTAAGAAATTTTAACATGCACTATCTGGCGCACTTTACACTATACATCCTATATACCACTTTATTGCTGACTGCACATATGTACATATTACATTTATTTATTTATTGTACATATTTATTTATTTATTGACGGACTGTACACACTATGTTCACCCATTCACTCTGTATCTTTTATATCTCTATTATTGTCTTTAGAATGTTTGTATACCTTTACCTCTCCTGTGATTCACTCTGTTTGCTGATGTTGCTGCTTTGACACCTGAATTTCCCTCCGGGGATTAATAAAGGTCCATCTTATCTTATCTTATCTTATACTATATACTATACTATATACTATATATACACTATACTATATACTATATATACACTATACTATACTATATATACACTATACTATACTATATACACTATACTATACTATATACTATACTATATATACACTATACTATACTATATACTATACTATATACACACTATACTATATATACTATACTATATGTACAATATAGTATAGTATATATAGTATAGTATATACTATATATACACTATACTATACTATATATACACTATACTATAGTATATAGTATATACTATATATACACTATATACTATACTATATACTATATATACAGTATATAGTATAGTATATAAACTAAAGATTCCCTTTAACCTTTATAACTATATATAATATAGTATATACTATAGTATATACTAAAGATTCCCTTTAACCTTTATAACTATAGTATATATACTGAATTATATACTATATTATAGTATATACTATTATATACTATAATATATTCTATAGTATATATACACAAAAGATTCCCTTTAACCTTTATAACTTCCACTAACAAGCGCTGCTTGCATGGTCTATGAAACACACCGCACCGCTATATACTATATTATATTATACTATTATATAGATACTCTACTACACAGCATCGATATTCTATATGGCACCTTTCAATCCGTCCGGTTCAGCCCTCATGTTAAACCCTCCCCAGCGGTACGATACCTACCAGCGGTACCTTAAAGCGGTACGGTACCTACCAGCGGTACCAGCGGTCCCAGCGGTACAGTACCCGCGGTCCCAACCAGCAGTACCTACCAGCGGTACCAGCGGTACCAGCGGTCCCAGCGGTACAGTACCCACGGTACAGTACCCGCGGTCCCTACCAGCAGTACCTACCAGTGGTACCCGCGGTCCCAACCAGCAGTACCTACCAGCCCTACCAGCGGTACCAGCGGGCCCTACCAGCGGTCCCAGGAGCTCAGTGCTGAGTGAAGGTGTTTGTATGAGCGGTTCTCAGCAGCATGAAGAGACGAATCAATGAATGATGGAAGAACAGAACCAGTTTTATTGATTTATTACAGTTTTAATGAAACATCCTGAGACAGAAGCTGAGAGGGTCGGCCATGATGGGGGGGGCAGCTGGAGAGTGTGTGTGTGTGTGTGTTTACAGATGTGTGTTAGCGGCTCCTGATCCTACACACTCGATGATGAAGGTGTTGTTGCTGCTCAGCTCGTCCTCAGACTTCGTTATTGTGAACTTTGCCTGCAAACAGAAACATGAACGTTATATATTATAAACACACTCAGACAGTTTGATCTCCGTGTGACCTCCGAGTGTCTCTGACCTGAGTCAGCTGCTCCGCGATGTGAATGGCCGTCTGCGTGTGCAGCGTCACGGCGCCAGTTCGAATCCGGGACGTTCCCTTCGCCAACGCCATGAAGATGATGAGCTGAGGAGGAAGAGGAGGTCAGAGCACGTTTTATAATACTGAACATCCACGGGTCAGAGTAAGGTCACAGTGAGGTCAGAAGGTGCGTCTCACCTGGTCCTGCAGGAACTCGTCCACGCAGCCGTTGTGTCGGATGTTTCTCAGCAACATCTCAGCAGCTTCAATACCAATTTTATCTACATACACACCTGAAACACACACACACACACACACGTTTGTTACCCTGTTACCCCTCTGATTGGCTGTCTGGTCCCACCTGACAGACGTCACATTGCAGCTCAGCTCTGTGATTGGTCCGTTAGACCAGACCGTTTAAGGGTCCCAGCAGCTGCTCACCTTTCTTCCCCAGAGCCGAACCTGCGAACACACAACCTGTGGACGACTCCGCGATGATGCTGAAACAGAGAGGAGACGGACTAATCAGAGAGCTCCGGCTCAGGAGGTGTTCACTGTACGTGGGACAAACTACAACCACCGTCAGTCAAAGGAAGTTCCCATGTTTACAGCTGTTTTCATGTTGTCAGCTTGACTTTACATCAGTAGTGATGTCAGCAGGTGGGCGGGGCTTACATGATGCCGCTGCCGTTCCCGAAGGCCATCTCTTTCTCCTGCAGCGCCGCGATGTTGATGTACAGATCTTTGATTTCCTTCCTGATGGTCCGAACAGCAGCAGACGACATGTCTTTAGCCAGCTGAAGACACACAGAGGACACAGTCAATACCTGGACCCCATCAATACGCGGAACCGATCAATACGCGGAACCGATCAATACGCGGAACCGATCAATACGCGGAACCGATCAATACGCGGAACCGATCAATACCTGGACCCGATCACTACGCGGACCCGACCACTACGTGGACCCGATCAATACCTGGACCTGATCAACCCGTCATTTGAGAAGGATTAAAGAACCCCTGTTATGACATCATTTCCTGTCTGTGTTGCCGTGGTAACTTTACTTTGTAGGGCAGGACTCCGGCGACGAAGGCGCGGCCGTAGATTTTAGTGATGGTTCCTCTCTCTGTCATGACGACCGGCTGCAGCTCTTTGACCGGGTTCACCGTCACCGCCACCTCACCGCCGCCTCGAGGGTAGTACCCCCTGAAACACAGACAAGACCGCCATCATTAGTTTAGTACCCCCTGAAACACAGACAAGACCGCCATCGTCAGGGTAGTACCCCCTGAAACACAGACAAGACCGCCATCGTCAGGGTAGTACCCCCTGAAACACAGACAAGACTGCCATCGTCAGGGTAATACCCCCTGAAACACAGACCAGACCGCCATCGTCAGGGTAATACCCCCTGAAACACAGACCAGACCGCCATCGTCAGGGTAATACCCCCTGAAACACAGACCAGACCGCCATCGTCAGGGTAATACCCCCTGAAACACAGACCAGACCGCCATCGTCAGGGTAATACCCCCTGAAACACAGACAAGACCGCCATCGTCAAGGTAGTGCCCCCTGAAACACAGACAAGACCGCCATCGTCAGGGTAATACCCCCTGAAACACAGACAAGACCGCCATCGTCAAGGTAGTACCCCCTGAAACACAGACCAGACCGCCATCGTCAGGGTAGTACTCCCTGAAACACAGACCAGACCGCCATCGTCAGGGTAGTGCCCCCTGAAACACGGACCAGACCGCCATCGTCAGGGTAGTACCCCCTGAAACACAGACAAGACCGCCATCGTCAAGGTAGTACCCCCTGAAACACAGACCAGACCGCCATCGTCAGGGTAGTACTCCCTGAAACCAAGACCAGACCACCATCATTAGAGTAGTACCCCCTGAAACCAAGACCAGACCACCATCGTCAGGGTAATACCCCCTGGAACCAAGACCAGACCACCATCATCATTAGGGACGTACCCCCTGAAACCAAGACCAGACCACCATCATTAGGGTAGTACCCCCTGAAACACAGACAAGACTGCCATCAGGTCCACTCAATCTGGAGGGGGCGTGGTCTAGATAACATAATTCACTCTTCCTTTGATAAATGTTTTTGCGACTGGTCAGTAGACTGGTCCATGTCTGCGATTGGTCTGTAGACTGGGCCATGTCTGCGATTGGTCTGTAGACTGGGCCATGTCTGCGACTGGTCTGTAGACTGGGCCATGTCTGCGACTGGTCAGTAGAGTGGTCCATGTCTGCGACTGGTCAGTAGACTGGTCCATGTCTGCGACTGGTCAGTAGACTGGTCCATGTCTGCGACTGGTCAGTAGACTGGTCCATGTCTGCGACTGGTCAGTAGACTGGTCCATGTCTGCGACTGGTCAGTAGACTGGTTCATGTCTGCGACTGGTCAGTAGACTGGTCCATGTCTGCGACTGGTCAGTAGACTGGTTCATGTCTGCGACTGGTCAGTAGACTGGTTCATGTCTGCGACTGGTCAGTAGACTGGTTCATGTCTGCGACTGGTCAGTAGACTGGTTCATGTCTGCGACTGGTCAGTAGACTGGTTCATGTCTGCGACTGGTCAGTAGACTGGTTCATGTCTGCGACTGGTCAGTAGACTGGTCCATGTCTGCGACTGGTCAGTAGACTGGTTCATGTCTGCGACTGGTCAGTAGACTGGTTGGCTGTTACTAATTGATAACCAGCTTCACAGGAATGCTTAGTTTTATCTCTGTTGTTAGAGTTAGTGAAGCCAGATAACCAGAAGATACCCTGGGTATGATTCTATTGAGCAGATAGGAAACAGGACACTGACCTCATGATGACGTCACAGTCAAAATGGACTCCAAACTTCTCCACGATCGGTTTAAACACCTGAAGAAGAAAATACACCGTTAGTACACAACATACTCTGTATACATGTATACAGAAAGTACACAGTGAGTGTACAACATGTGATGTACACTGTATACATGTTTACAGTGAGTGTACATTGTCTGTACTGAGTGTAGTACTGAGAGTACCTTAATGGTGTAGTCTATCTGAGGAGCCATCTCTGCGTTGGTTCCTCCCTTCAGACGGAGCTCAGAGGACGAAGCAGCGAACAGAGAACAAGGTAGAGACACCTGGAGTAACAGACACACACTCCTGATACACACACCCCCCACACACACACACACATTAAAAGAAGAAGAACTCAATGAGTCAGTAACACAGGACAACTGGACCCTGTCTCACTGTCAGAGAGACAGAGAGAGAGACAGACAGACAGAGAGACAGTCTCACCCTGCTGTCTGAGGATCAGCTGTGTAGTTTCCTGACTGGATCTTTCCTGGAGTCAGAGTGATGTCAGTGGAGCCGATGGAGGCTCCCTGTAGATCACCTGAACACAGATCTGAGACCAGCTGGAGGCCACTCAGGTGCTGAGGTCTACACACACACACACACACACACACATTATACAGCAGCCATAAACTGAACATCTGATATGTCTCACCAAACTCTGTTTCCTCAGAACTCCATTCAGAAGTTGTTTTCACCTCCGTCACTCAACAGATGACGTTCACACAAATAAGACTAGGTTTGGGGTGCTGAGAGTCTTCTAGTGAACTCGGCACATATTTGATCCTTCCAGTAAATCAATAAACATCATGAACAGAAGTGATTGACGCTGCTCCCGTTTAGTGGAAGAAAGACTGCCACAAAGAATCTGCAAAGATTTCTGTTCTATTTCTAGAATGTGTAAATGTAAACGCTGCTGGATGAAGAGGATGGATGCTGAGTTCTAGAGCAGCTCCAGCAGGTTGTCTGGATGTACCAGGAGGTCTGAACGTCTGTCTACAAAACACAAACTCTGACTTCAGGGGATATTTCAATGCAGTCTTGTTGGCGTCGTCTTTTCTCCACTGAAGCTACAGAAAGGTTCCCAGCAGCAGGAAGGAACCGGGAGACCTTCAGCTAACAGAGGAGCTACAGCTACTACCGGCTCTGCTTTTCATTGTTATCTGCTAATACTCAATAACTTACTGAGTAACTCTGCTGCTAGCTGCTAGCTGCTAGCTGCTAGCTGCTAGCTGCTAGCTGCTAGCTGCTAGCTGCTAGCTGCTAGCTGCTAGCTGCTAGCTGCTAGCTGCTAGCTGCTAGCTGCTAGCTGCTAGCTGCTAGCTGCTAGCTGCTAGCTGCTAGCTGCTAGCTGCTAGCTGCTAGCTGCTAGCTGCTAGCTGCTAGCTGCTAGCTGCTAGCTGCTAGCTGCTAGCTGCTAGCTGCTAGCTGCATCTCACCTGAGTCCAGGTGAGGTTCTTCCGGCTCTGATCTTGGTGATTCTGATGGAGGAGCCGCTGACGCAGCTCAGCGCTGCGGACAGTCTGAGGATCTGCCCGCCCTGAAGACACAGAGAGGAACAGACACACATCAGAACCGGAACCCGCTCAGAACCGGCAGCTCCAGCTAGCCTAGCCTTCTGTTAGCATGCTAGCATGTTGTGGTACTCACTCCCTCCATCACGCTGCCGTCTATCTCCACCACGGAGGAGGACTCCATCTCCATCTGAACCAGCACCGACACAACCACACTGTTTAACACGGAGAGACTGTTTCTGACTGGACCACAGGACCAGGACCAGGACCAGGACCAGGACCAGAACCAGAACCGGGACTACTACGAGTTCTTCTTCTTCTTCTTTGTCGAGTCACAATAATTACACTTCCGCTGGCTTTCAGAATAAGAGTAGTTGTTGTGTTGGAACGCTCATTAAATGGGAATATAAAGGAATAAAACATCAAATCTATAAACACATTTAGTAAAAATAAAATAATATATATTTGTGGTAGACAGGAACTGTAAAATGAATGAACTGTAATGTAAACAGGAATGTTTAATAAAGTTAAGTATTAACAGCAAAAAATACTTTTATATTTTGAGTTTATTATACTATTGATAAATGAACGGTGTACACGTCACATGACTTCTTTACATACTGCTGAGTAGTTTAACATATATCATGTTTGATATATTTATATTATTACATGTTATATTATATACAATATTATACAATTATATGTGTTTTTATTTTACATACAGTCGTCACAGTATCTACAGCTGTCGTGTACATGGACCGGAGTAGAAGTATAAAAGTACAGGTACCTTAAAAAGTATACTTAATTATAGTATTTGAAAATGTATATTTAGTTATTTCACACAAACCAACATATGTAATGCACTTTATTTTGAAAACCATTTCCGGTATTACTCCGGTTTCTCCTCAGTGAACTTGATGCTTCCGGTGGTTGAGTTGTGTCGCCTCCTGCAGGCAGCGGGAAGAACAGCAGCAGTAACATGAATAGACGAATACAACGTTTAAAAAGAAGATAAAGTTCCTGAATGGGTTCCAACCTATTAATAAACTATAGATATAGATATAGATAGATGGATAGATAGGGAAGTATGCTTTTAAATAATAAGATAACATGAGATGAGATAAGATAAGATAAACCTTTATTGATCTTCAGAGGGACATTGAGGTGTTGCAGCAGCACAAAGACAGAAATAAGTACAGATAGATAGGGAAGTAACATAATAATAACAATAACAATAATATCATTAATATCAATAACAACAAATACAATGATATTGACAAATGATATTTAATGATAATAATAATAATATGTATAATATGTATAATAATAATAATAATAAAAATTGGTATGTACAGCTAGAATAAGTAAAAATAGAGAATATAAGGAGCACTTAAAGAGAGCGTTATGAGGTACAGAGACCGTAAAGTTAAATAAATAGATAACTAAATGTATTATTAGAATCATTATATTATTATTACTATTATTATTATTATTATTATCATTATTAGAATTATTATTATTATTAGAATCATCATTATTATTATTATTATTATTAGAATAATAATAATAATTATTAGAATCATTATTATTATTATTATTAGAATCATCATTATTATTATTATTATTATTATTATTAGAATCATCATTATTATTATTATTATTATTATTATTATTAGAATCATCATTATCATTATTATTATTATTATTATTATTATTATTATTATTATATATTGTAATAACGTAAGGCGCTGGAAAGGGTGGTGTGCTCGGCCCAACACATCACCGGGTGTGAGCTGCCCAGCCTGCAGGAGCTTTACACCCAGCGGCGCCTCAGGAAGTCAATGAGGGTCATTAAGGACACGACACACCCCCACAACAGCCTGTTGTCCCTCCTGCCCTCTGGTAGAAGATACAGGACCCCCAGGACTCTCACCAGCAGACTGAGAACAGTTTTTTTCCCCCAGCCCATCAGACTTTTAAATCTATAATTCGTTCGACACATTCTTACACAAAAATATCTCCTATACTGTATATACTGTATATATTCTTAATAAATATGTTCTTAATATGCCTTGTATAAAGTATTTCCTTTTATAATTATAATGGAAATGTAATATAATTTATTATTTTAATGGAGCTTCCCAGCAAAAAGTATTTCACACGTTTGTACCTGTACAACCGGCGTGACAATAAACATCTGGAATCTTGAATCTTGAACAGCAGCAGCGCTGTAGTTCCGCCGCTGGCCGCTGGGTGGCAGTGTTACGTCACTGCTGCGTCCAGTCTGCTGCACCCGGAAGAGAACAAGACGCTGAGCGCTGATTGGCTGCTGAGAGGGGCGTGCAGCTGTGACGTCAGAGAGCAGAGTAAAGATGGCGGCGGTGACCAGAGGCTCCTTCAGGATGCTCCAACAGCTGGTGAGAAACTCCACAGCCTCTGCCTCTCCCTGCCTCTCCCTGCCTCTCCCTGCCTCTCCCTGCCTCTCCCTGCCTCTCCCTGCCTCTCCCTGCCTCTCCCTGCCTCTCCCTGCCTCTCTGTTTGGTTCTGCTGCTAACCTCCACCCAGTGACGTCATCACTCCGTCACCCGGTCAGCCTGTTAGTAGCTGATGCTAGCTCTGATGCTAGCTCTGATGCTAGCTCTGATGCTAGCTCTGATGCTAGCTCTGATGCTAGCTCTGATGCTAGCTCTGATGCTAGCTCTGATGCTAATAAAGCAACAAAATGAAATGAAAACAGAGACAGTGTTACCGGCTGACTGCTAACTGGTGTGTTTATCATGCAGCTTCAGTCTGCAGGCAGCTTCAGTCTGCAGGTAGCTTCCTGCAGGTGAACCAGCTGCTATGGAGTATAAAGAACTAATATTTAATTCATCTTTTTTTACAGCAGATCAATATATCTATATCTATAGATATAGATATATCTGCTGTTAAAAAGATTTATTTGACTTTAGTAACATTTAAAAAGTATTATCAGCAAAATGTATTTAAAGTATCAAAGTACAAGATAAATGGACTTATACAGCGCTTTTCTAGTCTTCTGACCACTCAAAGCTCTCTACACTACATCAGCATTCAGACAGTCACACACACATTCACAGGTAGAGTCCTCACAGACGGGTAGAGTCCTCACAGACGGGTAGAGTCCACACAGACGGGTAGAGTCCTCACAGACGGGTAGTCCTCACAGACGGGTAGAGTCCTCACAGACGGGTAGAGTCCACACAGACGGGTAGAGTCCACACAGACGGGTAGAGTCCTCACAGACGGGTAGAGTCCTCACAGACGGGTAGAGTCCACACAGACGGGTAGAGTCCTCACAGACGGGTAGAGTCCTCACAGACGGGTAGAGTCCTCACAGACGGGTAGAGTCCTCACAGACGGGTAGAGTCCTCACAGACGGGTAGAGTCCACACAGACGGGTAGAGTCCTCACAGACGGGTAGAGTCCTCACAGACGGGTAGAGTCCACACAGACGGGTAGAGTCCACACAGACGGGTAGAGTCCTCACAGACGGGTAGAGTCCTCACAGACGGGTAGAGTCCACACAGACGGGTAGAGTCCACACAGACGGGTAGAGTCCTCACAGACGGGTAGAGTCCTCACAGACGGGTAGAGTCCACACAGACGGGTAGTCCACACAGACGGGTAGAGTCCTCACAGACGGGTAGAGTCCTCACAGACTGGGTAGAGTCCACACAGACGGGTAGAGTCCACACAGACGGGTCCACACAGACGGGTAGAGTCCACACAGACGGGTAGAGTCCACACAGACGGGTAGAGTCCACACAGACGGGTCCACACAGACGGGTAGAGTCCACACAGACGGGTAGAGTCCACACAGACGGGTAGAGTCCACACAGACGGGTAGTCCACACAGACGGGTAGAGTCCTCACAGACGGGTAGAGTCCTCACAGACTGGGTAGAGTCCACACAGACGGGTAGAGTCCACACAGACGGGTAGAGTCCACACAGACGGGTCCACACAGACGGGTAGAGTCCACACAGACGGGTAGAGTCCACACAGACGGGTAGTCCACACAGACGGGTAGAGTCCTCACAGACGGGTAGTCCTCACAGACGGGTAGAGTCCTCACAGACGGGTAGAGTCCTCACAGACGGGTAGAGTCCTCACAGACGGGTAGAGTCCACACAGACGGGTAGTCCACACAGACGGGTAGAGTCCTCACAGACGGGTAGAGTCCTCACAGACTGGGTAGAGTCCACACAGACGGGTAGAGTCCACACAGACGGGTCCACACAGACGGGTAGAGTCCACACAGACGGGTAGAGTCCACACAGACGGGTAGAGTCCACACAGACGGGTCCACACAGACGGGTAGAGTCCACACAGACGGGTAGAGTCCACACAGACGGGTAGAGTCCACACAGACGGGTAGTCCACACAGACGGGTAGAGTCCTCACAGACGGGTAGAGTCCTCACAGACTGGGTAGAGTCCACACAGACGGGTAGAGTCCACACAGACGGGTAGAGTCCACACAGACGGGTCCACACAGACGGGTAGAGTCCACACAGACGGGTAGTCCTCACAGACGGGTAGTCCTCACAGACTGGGTAGAGTCCACACAGACGGGTAGAGTCCACACAGACGGGTCCACACAGACTGGGTAGAGTCCACACAGACTGGGTAGAGTCCTCACAGACGGGTAGAGTCCACACAGACGGGTAGAGTCCACACAGACGGGTAGAGTCCACACAGACGGGTAGTCCTCACAGACGGGTAGTCCTCACAGACTGGGTAGAGTCCACACAGACGGGTAGAGTCCACACAGACGGGTCCACACAGACTGGGTAGAGTCCACACAGACTGGGTAGAGTCCACACAGACTGGGTAGAGTCCACACAGACGGGTAGAGTCCACACAGACGGGTCCACACAGACGGGTAGTCCACACAGACGGGTAGAGTCCACACAGACGGGTAGTCCTCACAGACGGGTAGTCCTCACAGACGGGTAGAGTCCTCAACGACGGGTAGAGTCCTCACAGACGGGTAGAGTCCTCACAGACGGGTAGAGTCCTCACAGACGGGTAGTCCTCACAGACGGGTAGAGTCCTCACAGACGGGTAGAGTCCTCACAGACGGGTAGTCCTCACAGACGGGTAGAGTCCTCACAGACGGGTAGAGTCCTCACAGACGGGTAGTCCTCACAGACGGGTAGTCCTCACAGACGGGTAGAGTCCTCACAGACTGGTAGAGTCCTCACAGACGGGTAGAGTCCACACAGACGGGTAGAGTCCTCACAGACGGGTAGTCCTCACAGACGGGTAGAGTCCACACAGACGGGTAGAGTCCACACAGACGGGTAGTCCTCACAGACGGGTAGAGTCCACACAGACGGGTAGAGTCCTCACAGACGGGTAGTCCTCACAGACGGGTAGAGTCCACACAGACGGGTAGAGTCCTCACAGACGGGTAGAGTCCTCACAGACGGGTAGAGTCCTCACAGACGGGTAGAGTCCTCACAGACGGGTAGTCCTCACAGACGGGTAGAGTCCACACAGACGGGTAGTCCTCACAGACGGGTAGTCCTCACAGACGGGTAGAGTCCTCACAGACGGGTAGAGTCCTCACAGACGGGTAGAGTCCTCCTCAACAATGGGTAGAGTCCTCACAGATGGATAGAGTCCTCACAGACGGGTAGAGTCCTCACAGACGGGTAGAGTCCACACAGACTGGTAGTCCTCACAGACGGGTAGTCCTCACAGACGGGTAGAGTCCTCACAGACGGGTAGAGTCCTCACAGACGGGTAGAGTCCTCACAGACGGGTAGAGTCCACACAGACGGGTAGTCCTCACAGACGGGTAGTCCTCACAGACGGGTAATCCTCACAGACGGGTAATCCTCACAGACGGGTAGTCCTCACAGATGGGTAGAGTCCTCACAGACGGGTAGAGTCCACACAGACTGGGTAGAGTCCACACAGACGGGTAGAGTCCTCACAGACGGGTAGAGTCCACACAGACGGGTAGTCCTCACAGACGGGTAGTCCTCACAGACGGGTAGAGTCCTCACAGACGGGTAGAGTCCTCACAGACGGGTAGAGTCCTCCTCAACAATGGGTAGAGTCCTCACAGATGGATAGAGTCCTCACAGACGGGTAGAGTCCTCACAGACGGGTAGAGTCCTCACAGACGGGTAGAGTCCTCACAGACGGGTAGAGTCCACACAGACGGGTAGCGTCCTCACAGACGGGTAGAGTCCACACAGACGGGTAGAGTCCTCACAGACGGGTAGAGTCCACACAGACGGGTAGTCCTCACAGACGGGTAGTCCTCACAGACGGGTAGAGTCCTCACAGACGGGTAGAGTCCTCACAGACGGGTAGAGTCCACACAGACGGGTAGAGTCCTCACAGACGGGTAGAGTCCTCACAGACGGGTAGAGTCCTCACAGACGGGTAGAGTCCTCACAGACGGGTAGAGTCCTCACAGACGGGTAGAGTCCACACAGACTGGGTAGAGTCCACACAGACGGGTAGAGTCCACACAGACGGGTAGTCCTCACAGACGGGTAGAGTCCTCCTCAACAACGGGTAGAGTCCTCACAGACGGGTAGAGTCCTCACAGACGGGTAGAGTCCTCACAGACGGGTAGAGTCCACACAGACGGGTAGAGTCCACACAGACGGGTAGTCCTCACAGACGGGTAGTCCTCACAGACGGGTAGTCCTCACAGACGGGTAGAGTCCTCACAGATGGGTAGAGTCCTCACAGACGGGTAGAGTCCTCCTCAACAACGGGTAGAGTCCTCACAGACGGGTAGAGTCCTCACAGACGGGTAGAGTCCACACAGACGGGTAGAGTCCTCACAGACGGGTAGAGTCCACACAGACGGGTAGAGTCCACACAGACGGGTAGTCCACACAGACGGGTAGTCCACACAGACGGGTAGAGTCCACACAGACGGGTAGTCCTCACAGACGGGTAGTCCTCACAGACGGGTAGAGTCCTCAACGACGGGTAGAGTCCTCACAGACGGGTAGAGTCCTCACAGACGGGTAGAGTCCTCACAGACGGGTAGAGTCCTCACAGACGGGTAGAGTCCTCAACGACGCGTAGAGTCATCAACGACGGGTAGACCACAGATGCGTCTTTAAGGACTCTACCCGTCCCGTACTGTCTGTTGTTGAACAGTCCAGGTGATCTTTGTACCTGTCTGGTTCTCTTCCTGTCAGCTGAGTCAGCAGTACCGTCGTCGATGTTTCCGGCTGCAGAACTTCAGATCTGACAGAACTGTGCAGCCGCTCACCTTCAGATGTGACCGAAACCTCCAGATGTTCAGCAGCAGGACGCTGTACACCACCACTGGTAAGTCCAGACCAGCAGGAATCAAAGTCCTGACATTACCAGAACCCAAAGTCCAGACCAGCAGGAATCAAAGTCCTGACATTACCAGAACCCAAAGTCCAGACTCCAGCAGGGATCAACGTCCTGACATTACCAGAACCCAAAGTCCTGACATTACCAGAACCCAAAGTCCTGACTCCAGCAGGGACCAAAGTCTACACACAGAACCTCTGTCTGGTTCTTTAGAAGTTTAGTAGATTGTTTAGTAGTGTGAACTTATAATCAGTGAATCATTCAGAGTCCGTTCAGATCTGGTCGATCCAGTTTCAGGAATGTGTCTAGTCTTCCAGTCCTCCACACAACAAACTCTTTATTCACTGCTTTCTACTGTTACACATCCTGGAAGTTACCGTGGCGACCTGCCAGACTAAAGTGGGCTGGCTCCTGGTTACTGCCGATGGACTTCTTCCTGGTTCATTACACAGTTTAAGAGATACAGGTTCAATAATCAGGTCTCAGATCACAGGAGTCCTTCAGACCAAATGATGATGTCGTTGTGACGATGTCGTTGATGATGTCGTTGATGATGTCGTTGATGACGTCGTGATGTCGTTGTGATGATGACGTTGATGATGTGATGACGTTGTGATGTCGTTGTGATGATTTCGTTGATGATGTGATGACGTTGTGATGTCGTTGATGACGTTTTGATGATGTCGTTGATGACGTTTTGATGATGTCGTTGTGATGATGTCGTGATGTCGTTGATGACGTGATGATGTCGTTGTGATGTCGTTGATGACGTTTTGATGATGTCGTTGTGATGTCGTTGATGACGTTTTGATGATGTCGTTGTGATGTCGTTGATGAAGTTGTGTTGATGTCGTTGTGATGTCGTTGATGAAGTTGTGTTGATGTTGTTGTGATGTCGTTGATGACGTTTTGATGATGTCGTTGTGATGTCGTTGATGATGTCGTTGATGTCGTTGTGATGTCGTTGATGACGTTTTGATGATGTCGTTGATGTCGTTGTGATGTCGTTGATGACGTTGTGATGATGTCGTGATGTCGTTGATGACGTTTTGATGTCGTTGTGATGTCGTTGATGACGTTGTGATGATGTCGTTGATGACGTTTTGATGATGTCGTTGTGATGTCGCTGATGACGTTGTGATGATGTCGTTGTGATGTCGTTGATGACGTTGTGATGATGTCGTTGATGTGTTCTCTCCTGCAGTGACTCGAGGACCAATCGTCCAGTTCAAACTGTCTGACATCGGAGAGGGAATCATGGAGGTGACGGTGAAGGAATGGTACGTACTGAGACCACATGAGTCCTGAGACTATATGAATTGATTGTCTCTCAGGTACTTTGTGGAACAGAGTCTAGCAGATGGTCTTTGTCTCTTAGTGGATCTGATTGTCTCTCAGGTACGTGAAGGAGGGCGATAAGGTGTCCCAGTTCGACAGTATCTGTGAGGTCCAGAGCGACAAGGCGTCCGTCACCATCACCAGCCGCTACGACGGAGTCATCAAGAGACTCTACTACGACGTGGACGCCACCGCCTTAGTGGGAAAACCACTGGTGGACATCGAGACAGAGTCCAGTTCAGGTGAGACGCGACACCTGACGTTAGTCTGGAACTAGGTCCTCGGTGTCTCCTGTTGTTCTGGTTCAGACTCAAACCTTGTCTTTGATCAGAGGTGATCCAGGAGGAGGACGTGGTGGAGACGCCCGCCATGGCTCGAGAAGAACACACCCACCAGGAGATCAAAGGACACAAGACCCAGGCCACGCCCGCTGTCAGGCGCCTCGCCATGGAGAACAACGTGAGTCTGTCCCCCAGTCTGTCCCCCAGTCTGGTCTCCAGTCTGTCTCCAGTCTGTCTCCAGTCTGTCCCCAGTTTAACCTGTGACTGGTTTGACTGGTCTGTCTCAGATTAAGCTCAGTGAGGTGGTGGGGACGGGGAGAGACGGACGGATCCTGAAGGAGGACATCCTGAACTTCCTGGCGAAGCAGACCGGAGCCATCATACCTCCGACCCTGTTCCAGGAGATCCAGACTCCGGCCCCCCCCCCTGCCGCTGCCGGTGCCGCTGCTGCTGCTGCCAGGCCTGTGAGCACTACGGCAGCCATAAAACCTGCACCCACCACCCCCAAACCTGTCTTCACCGGCAAGGACGTCACCGAGCCCCTCAAAGGTCAGAGACCGGTCCACATTTATCATGGTAACAGGATCAGTGGTCTAGTCCAGAGGGTTTAACAGGAGGGTCACCTCTAGTGTCTGAACACACCTGTATCCAGTAGACTCCAGGTCCAGGTCTGTGTTCTGAACACACCTGTATCCAGTAGACTCCAGGTCCAGGTCTGTGTTCTGAACACACCTGTACCCAGTAGACTCCAGGTTCGGGTCTGTGTTCTGAACACATCTGTACCCAGTAGACTCCAGGTTCAGGTCTGTGTTTGTCCTCCAGGTTTCCACAGAGCGATGGTGAAGACGATGACGGCGGCGCTGAAGATCCCTCACTTCGGGTACTGTGACGAGGTGGACCTGAGCCGCCTGGTGTCTCTGAGAGCTGAACTCAGATCCATGTCTGAAGGTCGAGGGGTCAAACTGAGCTACATGCCTTTCTTCATCAAGGTACCGCCGCTCACATTGATGCTGATTGGTTGAACGTTGAGTGATGATATTAATGCTGCGCTCTCATTGGTCCAGGCTGCCTCCCTCAGCCTCCTCCACTTCCCAATCCTGAACGCCTCCGTGGACGAAGGCTGCCAGAACATCACCTACAAGGTCAGCACCTCCTCTTCTTCAGCACGTCTTATCTATGTCAGGTTAGGGGTCGTTATAGTCGTCTCCACGACAACTGAGCTCCTCCATCCACTGAGGATGGTTGAAAGCTCTGTAGAAAGTTAGTAAGTGGTCCATTGATTCACAAATAGATTCAGGAATCTGTATCAGAATGTTTAAATTAGAGTAGGGATGCACCGATACCACTTTATTCAGACCTCGTTAACAGCCAGCTGGAGGGTGTGAGCGACACACGGCAGGCTGGGGAGTCCCGCATACGAGGCGGTGCACTGCCACCGGCTCTAGGTCGGCTTGGAAAGGCTCGGGGCGAAGGTGCTTCCCGGGGCCGTGGACAAAGTGTCACCGGGGCGGACCGTCCTCAGTGCGCCCCGACCGCATCGTGTCCCCAGGGCGGGGCTCGGCCCACGTAAAAGGCTCCAGGGGTCTGCGGCGATGTCTGCAACCCACCCGACCCGTCTTGAAACACGGACCAAGGAGTCTAACGCACGCGCCAGTCAGAGGGTGCAAGCAAAACCCCATGGTGCAATGAAAGTGAGGGCCGCCGCCGGCTGAGGGGGGATCCCTGCCCAGCGGGGTCGGGCACACCACCGGCCCGTCTCACCCGCACCGTGGGGGAGGTGGAGCGTGAGGACCTAAAAGACGGTGACGAGAACGTCACGCTGCTGTAAAGTGTTATCGGAGCCGTTTTGCGAGTACGAGTACATGAGGACAGTATCGGACCCGATACCCGATACAAGTATTGGGTATCGGGTATATGCATCTCTAGTATTTAGATAACAAACATCACGACGGGACGTCATCAGAGACAAGATCAGTCTGTCGTCTCCCAGGAGACGCTTTGAGAGACGCTGCTGCAGATGTGTGGACATGTTGTTGTTGTTGTTGTTGTTGTTGACGGGTGTGTCTCTGGTCTGCAGGCGTCCCATAACGTGGGCCTGGCGATGGACACCATGCAGGGTCTGCTGGTTCCCAGCGTGAAGAACGTCCAGCTGCTCAGCATCTTCCAGATCGCTCAGGAGCTGAACCGTCTGCAGGTGCTCGGAGCTGCAGGTCAGCTGGGAACCAACGAGCTTAGCGGGGGAACCTTCACCCTGTCCAACATCGGATCAGTGAGTTCAACAACAGCAACACACCAGAACCTGAACCTGAACCTGAACCTGAACCTGCTTCAGATCCGACTGACATGAATCTGTTTCCTGTTTTTGGTTTAATCAGATCGGAGGGACGTACACCAAACCGGTCATTCTTCCTCCTGAAGTCGCCATCGGAGCTCTGGGAAAAATCCAGGTGGGTCCCAAAACAACGTGAGTCCTGTTTCTATCTGAATGTGCAGTTGTCATGGCGACGGGGAGGAGTCGGTCAGCATCGATCGGTTGTTAGTGATCTGCGTCTCCTGGCAGGGCGGCAACATGAATCTGATATAGCAACATAAATAAAGTGGAAGCAAGGACAATGAAAAACCAAAGCAGAGGTCCTGATCCAGAGCCTGGTCCTGATCCAGAGCCTGGTCCCGATCCAGAGCCTGGTCCTGATCCAGAGCCTGGTCCTGGTCCTGATCCAGAGCCTGGTCCTGATCCAGAGCCTGGTCCCGATCCAGAGCCTGGTCCCGATCCAGAGCCTGGTCCCGATCCAGAGCCTGGTCCTGGTCCTGATCCAGAGCCTGGTCCTGGTCCTGGTCCAGAGCCTGGTCCCGATCCAGAGCCTGGTCCCGATCCAGAGCCTGGTCCCGATCCAGAGCCTGGTGGTCCACCACTATTAGTTTAAGTAATAGAATAAATTGCAGATCGACAGAACAGAGCAACAAAAATACATCTGAGTGAGTAAACTTTCAGGAGACCCGACCAGGAGCTAGAGCCCTGGACCCCCCATCCTCCCGGACCACCCAGCCCCCAGGGTCTCTGGGGCTCACAGACGCCCCCACCACGTTAAGACGGCGGTTCATTGGAAGGGGTTCGGAAACTAACAACCAGAATCTAAAAGAAACGAGAGAAGACATCTTGTGTTTTTTGTTCTCCATCAGGTTCTTCCTCGGTTCGACGCCGGCGGTCAGGTGGTCCGAGCTCACATCATGAACGTCAGCTGGTCGGCGGATCATCGTGTCATCGACGGAGCCACCATGTGTCGGTTCTCCAACCTGTGGAGGGATTACCTGGAGAACCCGGCCAGCATGGTTCTGGACCTCAAGTAAACAGAGACAGAGAACTTTTTCCCATCAGCCCCGGGGAGGACCTCTATTTCTCCTCCCGCCGCCATTGCTTCGTCTTCCCGGTTGAGGCCTTCGCATTCACTCACTGTTGTTTCCTTGTTGCCTTGGAGCGAGGCGCCGGGAGGAGGAGGGGTCAGCCTGTCAATCATGTTGTTTCCATGACGACCAGACACACACACACTCAAAGGTTAAAGGTCGTCAGTTTGTTCTTAATGTTTCAGTTAATTAATCACAAATCATGTTTTTATTACTGATGATGACCGGCACCAAGACCGGTTCACATCCAGGAGACCAGGGAACTGGTAAACCAGTGACCTGGTGAACCAGTCAACCAATGACCTGGTGAACTAGTCAATCAGTGAACTGGTGAACCAGTCAATCAGTGAACTGGTGAACCAGTCAACCAGTGAACTGGTGAACTAGTCAATCAGTGAACTGGTGAACTAGTCAACCAGTGAACTGGTGAACTAGTCAACCAGTGAACTGGTGAACCAGTCAACCAGTGAACTGGTGAACCAGTCAACCAGTGAACTGGTGAACTAGTCAACCAGTGAACTGGTGAACCAGTCAACCAGTGAACCGGTCAACCAGTCAACCAGTGAACCGGTGAACTAGTCAACCGGGGAACTGGTGAACCAGTCAACCAGGGAACTGGTGAACTAGTCAACCAGTGAACCGGTGAACCAGTCGACCAGGGAACTGGTGGACTTTTAGTGTCCCTTTTGTTTTGTGTGTGTGTGTGTGTGTGTGTGTGTGTGTGTGTGTGTGTGTGTGTGTGTGTGTGTGTGTGTGTGTGTGTGTGTGTGTGTGTGTGTGTGTGTGTGTGTGTGTGTGTGTGTGTGTGTGTGTGTGTGTGTGTGTGTGTGTGTGTGTGTCCTGGTTGGTCATCCAACTTCGATCCAGATCCAGGTTTTGTAAGCTTAACATTTGAGCTCTTCTGAACCTGGACGTGGATCAAGAACCAGCAGCTGGTCTGAGATCAGATCCTGTTCCACATTTAACAGTTTGTAGTTATTAAACTGAAACATTGAAAACATTGAAACGCTCCATATGTTCTATGAGGAAACATTCTCTGTAGAACCAGACCCAGTAGAACCAGATCCAGTAGAACCATGATCCAGTAGAACCAGATCCAGTAGAACCATGATCCAGTAGAACCAGATCCAGTAGAACAAGATCCAGTAGAACAGGAATCCGGAATCAGAATCTGATCTAACCGGTTCCTGTCGGACCGTCAATATCTTTTAAATATTATTTAGTAGCTGCAGTCTGATCACCTGGATTCACACCTGGTTCTAACCCGTCTGAGGTGGGCGGAGCCAGCACACCTGGTTCTAACCCGTCTGAGGGGGGCGGAGCCAGCACACCTGGTTTTAACCCGTCTAAGGGGGGCGGAGCCAGCACACCTGGTTCTAACCTGTCTGAGGTGGGCGGAGCCAGCACACCTGGTTCTAACCTGTCTGAGGTGGGCGGAGCCAGCACACCTGGTTCTAACCTGTCTGAGGTGGGCAGAGCCAGCACACCTGGTTCTAACCTGTCTAAGGGGGGCGGAGCCAACCTGTCAGGTGGGGGGTCATGTGACCAAATGTGATTGACGGAGCTCGGTTCAGAGATGAATGAAATCATGATTCTGGTTCTGATCCGATTGTTTGTTTGAGGCCTCGTTTACACCAGAAATCAACTCTAGGTTATTATCATTATCTAAATATTCAATAAGAAGACAAGAACACAGTGTCTCCCTCTCTGTACTGGATCAGAACCAGTTCCTCTATCTGATCTCTGTACTGGATCAGAACCAGTTCCTCCACCTGGTCTCTATACTGGATCAGAACCAGTCCCTCGTCTGTCCTCTGCACAGTCTCGTTGTGATAAAAACTGACAGATATCAAACTGAAGTGTAAATAATCTGAGTTCTGGTTCCTGCTGCTCTGGTAGAGGTCTACCTGTAGACCTGATCCTCGTGGTCTGACTCGTTTGTTCCTATGCTCAGTTCTGGTTCCTGCTGCTCTGGTAGAGGTCTACCTGTAGACCTGATCCTGGTGGTCTGACCCGTCTGTTCCTATGCTGAGTTCTGGTTCCTGCTGCTCTGGTAGAGGTCTACCTGTAGACCTGATCCTCGTGGTCTGACTCGTCTGTTCCTATGCTCAGTTCTGGTTCCTGCTGCTCTGGTAGAGGTCTATCTGTAGACCTGATCCTGGTGGTCTGACCCGTCTGTTCCTATGCTGAGTTCTGGTTCCTGCTGCTCTGATAGAGGTCTACCTGTAGACCTGATCCTGGTGGTCTGACCCGTCTGTTCCTATGTACTGAACCTGTTCCAGAACCTCTCTCTAATGTTTGTAGATATGGAAGTGATCCCGGATCAGGACCTTCCTCTCTGTCCCGGTGGCTGCTGGGTAACGGGCTCCTGGTGTTGGTCGTCTGTTACTCCTCGTGTGTTTTTGTTTTTAGCGACAGACTCAAAGTGTAATAAACTAACGTAGCTTTTTGTATTCTTGGGAGCGTGTGGATCTGAAATGATTAAACTTGGTGAATAAAGCTGAAGTGCACAAACTGGGGTCACTCGGGTCGTTTTGTCCTCTGATATCAGACTTTGTTTAAAATGACCGACGTCTTCATCATCGGGGCTGTCAGCGTTCAGCAGCAGCTCTCACACCTATCAGAGGAGTGGGAGGCGCTTCTCCATCAGCGTGCAAGCCTATTGGTCGAAAAACCAGGAAGTGACATCATCATCAGTAGAGAGGAGGAAAAGAGGAGATGAGCGGAAGATAAATATGATATTAATGTGACGACTACGTCAAGGTGGATCGTCTATAAACACATTATCTACAAAATGATTTCACCCTTCAATAGTTCATTATAATAAAATACATGTTTTATATTGTTCCTGGTCGGGATGCACCGGTACCGGTATCGGGTCCAATACTGTGCTCATGTACTCGTATTCGCAAAAAAGCTCCGATACAACAGCACCGATACCACTTCACGGCAGCGTGACGTTAACCTCTCGTCACCATCTTTCGGGTCCTCACGCTCCACCTCCCCGGCGGTGTAGGCGAGACGGGCCGGTGGTGCGCCCGACCCCGCTGGGCCGGCCCTCACTTTCATTGTGCCACAGGGTTTTGCTTGCACCCTCTGACTCGCGCGTGCGTTAGACTCCTGGGTCCGTGTTTCAAGACGGGTCGGGTGGGTTGCCGACATCGCCACAGTCCCCTGGCGCCTTTTACGTGGGCCGAGCCACGCTCTGGGGGCACGACGTGGTTGGGACGCACTGATGACAGTCCGCCCCGGGAAGCACCTGCACCTCGAGCCTTTCCAAGCCGACCTAGAGCCGGTGGCGGCGCACCGCCTCGTATGCGGGACTCCCCAGCCTGCCGTGTGTCGTTCACATCCTCCAGCTGGCTGTTAACGAGGGTCTTTTGGCACAGAGAAGTACTCGTATCGGTACTCGTATCGGTACTCGGTATCGGAGAGTACCCAAATGTAAGTACTTGTACTCAGTCTGAACAAAGTGGTATCGGTGCATCCCTACTCCCTGAAGTGATATTTCATAAATATTTCTGTTCATGGCTACAAACTAAAAATGATCAACGAATCACCTTCAATCGTTCATTATAATAAAATACATGTTTTATATTGTTGCTGAAGTGATAATTCACAGAACAGGATGAGAGTCGATGTCATCGTTGAGGCCGCGGTATCCAGAATGTCTCTGGTTGGAGTCGTCTCACCTCCTCCGATGTTCTAACACTTTGTCTTCCAGTGTGTCCTGTTTGCTCATCATGTAATGCCACATCATAATCAACATTCCTTGTACGGATGACGCTTTTATGTTCTGCAACTCGGTCTTTCAATCCTGTTTTTGTTCGTCCCGTAGATCGTTGTTTCCTTTGGGGTAGAATGAGCCGTTTATATTTCCAGAGGGAGCTTCACGGACGAGGAGAGGTCACGCATCAACGCGTCACAACACCTGGCCCCTAAAATCTGATCTGCACTCGCCGAAACTGAGCCAATAGAAACGCAGCTCTAGTTACACTGAGCATCCTTCATAACCCAAGACCCCAAGTCACCAAGACCCCAGCTTTGTGATGTCACAGCAGGAGGTCATGAGGTCACAGATACAGGAAGTGTTTTTAAATACTTCAAATAAATCATTATTAAACAGATAAACATGTATTGATGTATGACTGCGTATTGTGTCATGTGACTGCGTATTGTGTCATGTGACTGCGTATTGTGTCATGTGACTGCATATTGTGTCAGTGGGGTCATGTGACCTGGAGGCTAAAATTATCCTGCAGATCTGAGGTCAGATTTCAGCTGAAGAGACGCAGCATGGAGGACGGCTGCTGTGCTCACACAAGGTGAGAACAGGCACAATACTACCGACAATACTACTACTGTACTACACAGAGACTACCACATTACGCAGCAGTACTACAGCAGTACTACTGCAGTACTGCTGTAGGAGCTTTACAGATACTTTAGAACTGTGTGTTCAGCTGTTGAACTCAGAATCAGGTGAAAATAGAACAAACTAAAAATAAGTTATAAACTATTTAAAGTCAGAGATCTGGACAGGAAGTCAGATAGAAGTAAAACATCAGAGTACTGCATGTACTTCATCAAAACATTAAAAAGAGTTTATCCTTAAATTTAAATAAAATGTACAATCAAATTGAACTGAACGTATTGTGATAATATGTTGATATAAAATAATGAATAACTTTAACCATTCAATTTTATAATGTTTTTTATTTTATTGTTTCTTACTAGCAGTAAAGGTTTAATGTATGTAGAGATACAAATGTTTAGAACTTAAAATTAATATTATACTTGAATATTTACTCTACTACGACATGAATATAATATTACATCACTTACGAACCTGACCCGTTAATTATCCAAAAAGGATGCTCAGAGGGAGGAAGTGGCTGCAGGTCAGAGGTCAGAGGTCATCCTACCTGTACACCTGTGTGCTGTGACATCACGGCTGACAGGAAGTGGTCATCATGGTGGGCGTGGCGGCATGCGGCTCGGTGAGCTCCATCAAAGCTCTGTGGGAGACGAGGATCAAGAGGGTCCAGAAGGAGGAAGAGGAGCACACGAGGAGGAAGACCAGGTGCGGGGCCACTGGCAGGTCAGACTCCGCCTCCTCCGTCTAGTCTGTATTGTTTTATGTGGTTCACGTCAACTCCGTCTGGAATGCACAGCAGTAACAGCCAGGTACAAGCTCTGTTGTTGCACAGGGCCGGTCTTAACTAAAGGAGCACTTGAATGACTAGGTTACACTCAATACCTGGTTTCTGAATGCTGAACCAAAACTCTTACAATCCCTACAGAGTATAGGTTTAACTTGAATGGCTAGCAGCAATAGCAAGTTCTTAAAGTAACACTATGAGGGTTTAAAGTGTTATCAATAATCCAATCTCAAGTTGCTTTAGCTGAATTTTAAGAAATCAATTCTCACAGCACTGCACTTGTTTATAAGACATTAACATCAATATTTTTGGCTAGTTTATAAGTGGAATTAGATAAGAGTTTTGGTCTGGACCAAAAATTATGCTGAATCTTAATTTTGTACAATAAACAATAATACGCCTCACACGGGGCACCAATAATGCTGGTGACGCAGGTCTGGTTGTTAAATATTAAAGATGTGATGTGAAGACTGAAGGATGCTGGGAAACTCAGTCAAAATGGCTCTGCTTCCACTTTCAGTGGTGAGTCCCAACATCTGTAATGTCTCATGACCTTCATGTCCCTGGTTCAGACTGAGTCCTGGTCTGTATTGTTTCATGTGGTTCATGTCCCTGGTTCAGACTGAGTCCTGGTCTGTATTGTTTCATGTGGTTCATGTCCCTGGTTCAGACTGAGTCCTGGTCTGTATTGTTTCATGTGGTTCATGTCCCTGGTTCAGACTGAGTCCTGGTCTGTATTGTTTCATGTGGTTCATGTCCCTGGTTCAGACTGAGTGTTGGTGTTTGGGAGGACCGGGCGGTTCTGGCTCGGCTGAAGCAGAAGCTGCAGACAGAAGATGGACGACTCATCCTCCGAATCGAACAGGAGGAGTGGAAGGTAACGACCCCCAATGAAGTGGACTGTAATGGTGGACTTGATGCTACCTGGTGATATCTACTGTCAGTTGATTCTCTCGTGGTCATATCTTTATTTTTCTCTCCCTCCGCCAGTTGTTGCCGGGCTGTCTGGTCCAGCTCAGTCAGGTCCAGGAGTGGCAGATTCACCGGACCGGACTGCAGAAGATCCCTCACTTCATCTCTAGCTTCCAGAACCTTTTAGTTCTCGATCTGTCCCGCAATGGGGTCACCGAAATCCCCCAACAGATCGGTCAGTATGTCCCCCACTTCTACTGAAAATAAAAAAAACATAATTTTATTCTTACAGTAACGTGGATTTGAGGGTTGTAGACCTGTTGCATGTCCTCTAGTACAGTTCTGTCTCAATGTGCTGAGTCCTTTGTGTCCTGGTTCTGGTCTCAGGGAAGCTGACTCAGCTCAGAGAGCTCCTGCTGAGCTACAACAGAATCCAGTTTGTTCCTGAAGAGCTGAGCTGCTGTGAGAGTCTGGAGAGACTGGAGTTGGCCATGAACCGGGACCTGAACCAGCTACCAGACCAGGTACAAACCACTACCTCAGTCAGGTTCCAGAGTAGGTGTGAACACAAACCAAACGTTTTTTTCTATAATGTATGATTGTAGACCTAAACCAAATTCCAAATCAGAAATGAATATAAACCTAAGCCAACTTCCTGAACCAGGTCCTGTAGACCTGTATTCATGATCAACCTTGATCCAGCTGATCTGAGGTCTGTTTTCTGAGCCTCAGTTAAGGAAGTTGAAGAAGCTGCAGCACCTGGATCTGTCCATGAACGACTTCACCTGCGTGCCGGACTGTGTGGTTGGACTGCCGGCGCTCGAGTGGCTCGACATGGGAGGAAACCAACTGCAGCACCTACCTGAAGACATACACAGGTGAGTAAAGGAATCCCCTGAGTCCTTCCCCCTTCTGCCATCAGCCAATAAACACTGGTTGGTGTTCGTCCTCAGGATGGAGACGCTGCACACTCTGTGGCTGCAGAGAAACCAACTGGAGAAACTTCCAGACAGCATCAGCAGGATGAAGAGTCTGGACACGCTGGTCCTCAGCTGCAACAGACTCAGAGACATCCCCCCACTGATGGAGGACATGTCCAACCTCAGGTCAGTCTGTCTGTCCACAAACACAGAATCAGATAACATTACCATCTGTAACCTTTGAGACGTGTCCCATCCATCACAGTTAAAGCCAGCAGTCGTCTCTCAGACTGAACACGTTTTGTCTTTCTGTCGAAGCAGGTTTGTGAATTTCCGGGACAACCCTCTGACCCTGGATGTGACGCTGCCCTGCAGTGAGATGAAGACTGAGGACGATGAAGAGGACAGAGAGATGTTTGGACGAGAGTTCATGCAGTTTTACATCCAGGAAGCCAGAAAGAGAGCGTACGCTGTGCTCAACATGCACTGTGTCAACCGTTAGTATCAACACTGTTTATTAACGCTGTCACTATTTTACCTGATTAACAACAATAACTACAACATTAACCAACATAATTAACATCATACACAAAGAACCACTATTTTACCTGATTAACACGTCTACAGCCGAACTCCAACATATTGTAAAAGGTCAGTTATTTATAATTATTATGTTCTAACTTCAAGGTTCTTAAATCATTCCTCCAGTGAGTCTCTTCGTCGTCGTCATCATCGTCGTTGTGAAACACAGATTACGATATCGTGACTTTTAGACCAAAAACAATGGATCCTACGTTTCCCACAATGCACCTGGATAGCATCTTTCATTAGTGCCTCTCTGCCTGGTAAACAACTCCAGCCCTTCAGTTTGTAATAATAACATGTAACATGAATAATAATGCTAATGCTAATGCTAATAATAATAATAATAATAATAATAATAACTAGAAAATTTCGCAAGAAATTTTGACCAGTGTGCCTGGTGCTGGGGGGGGGTCTGAGGACCATAGTGAGGTTATAAGAAGGGGGATGATAGGCCCAATGAAGTCCCAAGTCTCGTGACCCGTTTAAACTTTGAATCATTTTTCTACGTTAAAGTATGGCGACTCTGTATGGCCCTAAAGACCAGTGTTTTTGAGCTCTCTTCACGTCAATTTGCCATTCATTCCTATGGAGCGAACAAATCGTGCTTTCGTGCGATTTTTTCAGGAGCTGCTACGCGAATCTCTTAGAAAAGCCATAGCACACCATTCCCGATCATTCCATCACTGGTTGCCATGGTGATTGGGGTTTACTTTCCTGTTATCATATAGTAAGAGTTGAGGGCTTTTATTTTGAAAAGTAGTTGAATCCCTAGTTTCCTGTTATCATACAATGAGAGTTGGGGGCTTTTAATCACAGGTGTAATCAATAACATTAATTATGGCCCTGATCCATTGAAGCCTGGTTTAGAGCATGCTGGCTCACTGACATGACGTGATACAGTAAATAGAGTGTGTGTGTGTGTGTGTGTGTGTGTGTGTGTGTGTGTGTGTGTGTGTGTGTGTGTGTGTGTGTGTTTCTCTGTGAAATTTAATATGGGCCTCTATGGGAGCCTATCCTGGAGTTGCTCTCACGTTCAGGCATGTGTCACCAAATGTGTAAGTCCGACTGATTCCATAGCTACATGACTGCGACCGGCACAAAAATACTTACGTTTTGATGTATTAATTGTGTATGAGGAGTGGACGTTGTGGCCTAGGGAGCAATTTGTTCGGATCATTTTCAAAAGATTTTTAAGCTGTGCTCCACTAGCTCTGACATCACGAGCTCTAGCCCTGAACGACCCACGCAACACACACCCATTATAACATCTGAAACCGTCTGAAAATGTCACAAAACGTAAACTGTGATTTCATGAAAACCGTGCCAGCTATCAAAATGACCATTTGGCAAAATAAAGTCCCAAGACTCGTGACCCGTTTAAACTTTTAATCATGTCCTCAAAGAGGAGCGTTTTTTAACTGTCTTCACGTCGATTTTCGATGCATTCCAATCGAGCAAAAAATCGCGAAAAACACTTTTTTTTCGGAAACCGCTGCGTGAATCTCAGGTCATAGGTCATAGTCAGGTCATAGCACACGATTCCCGATCCTTGCGCACGTTTTGATGTACTTTTTGTACAGGTGTTGGCAACGCTGTGGGACGAGTAGCGAGGCAAAGTTTGGCGGAAGATGAAGAATAAAATGAAGCCCGTTGAATAATAGACCAGTGTTAGACCGGCTTTGCTTTGTGCTTCTAGGCACACTGGAATAATTCCTGCAGGTTTGTCTCCTGGTTGGCTTTTACTAAAAATATGTTGTAATATTTTTAGTAAAAGTATTTATTGAAAGTGATAATTTGATGTGTTTCTGTTTCAGAGCCAAACGACGACTCATCAAACTAAAGTAATCTGTCGCTCTGCATTTCTTCTTCTGGGCTTTTTCTTTTCAGAGCTCAGCTACACGTTTTAAAACCAGTGAAGAAAAAGATTCACATCAAAGACTCGTTCATATATTTATGTATTTATATATATATATTCACATTTATATTTCTGTTTCTGGGGGCTGGAATCTGCTGACAGTTTATAAAACTTCACTAACAGAATGTTTCAGTAGTGTTTTTGTTTTCCTGTTTGTGTCGTGTGATTTTAGACTGTAAATCATTTATTCATTTCTGCAGACTGAAACACAAACAGTGTTCTTTATGAAGCTATGAAATGAAGCTATGAAATGAAGCTATGAAATGAAGGTTTAAATCAGAAACAGAAACAAGTGAAAACGCTTTAATAGAAACTTTACTTAACATTTCAACACATTTTAACTCCAAATAAAAATACTTTTGTAGAAACTCACGTTGAGTATGTGTGATTTCTGTATCATCTGTATTCAGTCTGTGGTTAGTCTGTAGTCAGTCTGTAGTCAGTCTGTGGTCAGTCTGTAGTCAGTCTGTAGTGGTCTGTAGTCAGCCTGTGGTCAGTCTGTAGTCAGTCTGTGGTCAGTCTGTAGTCAGTCTAGTCAGTCTGTAGTCAGTCTGTGGTCAGTCTGTAGTCAGTCTAGTCAGTCTGTAGTCAGTCTGTAGTGGTCTGTAGTCAGCCTGTGGTCAGTCTGTAGTCAGTCTGTGGTCAGTCTGTAGTCAGTCTATGGTCAGTCTGTAGTCAGTCTGTGGTCAGTCTGTAGTCAGTCTATGGTCAGTCTGTAGTCAGTCTGTGGTCAGTCTGTAGTCAGTCTAGTCAGTCTGTAGTCAGTCTGTGGTCAGTCTGTAGTCAGTCTAGTCAGTCTGTAGTCAGTCTAGTCAGTCTGTAGTCAGTCTGTAGTCAGTCTGTGGTCAGTCTGTAGTCAGTCTAGTCAGTCTGTAGTCAGTCTGTAGTCAGTCTAGTCAGTCTGTAGTCAGTCTGTGGTCAGTCTGTAGTCAGTCTAGTCAGTCTGTAGTCAGTCTGTGGTCAGTCTGTGGTCAGTCTGTAGTCAGTCTAGTCAGTCTGTAGTTGGTCTGTGGTCTGTAGTCAGTCTGTAGTTGGTCTGTGGTCTGTAGTCTCTGAGTCTCAGTTTGACCTCGGGGACAGAGACGGTGGGACGGCGGTCAGCAGGACGTTCTCCAGAGTCACCTGACTACTGACGTAACGAGTCAGTTTGCTGTCCAATCCTTTTGTCTTCAGGAAGTCGAGTCTGCCGCCATCGATCAGACGTTTACAGAGACGACCGACCTGCTCGCGTTCATCCGCCGACAGAAACCTGAGAGAAGAAGAACACGTCAGGAACACGTCGGAAACACGTCAGGAACATGTTGCGAACACGTTGCGAATACGTCGGGAACACATCAGGAACACGTCGGAAACACGTCAGGAACATGTTGCGAACACGTTGCGAATACGTCGGGAACACATCAGGAACACGTCGGAAACACGTCGGAAACACGTCGGAAACACGTCGGGAACACGTCGGGAACACGTCGGAAACACGTCGGAAACACGTCGGGAACACGTCGGAAACACGTCGGAAACACGTCGGGAACACGTCGGGAACACGTCGGGAACACGTCGGGAACAAGCCGGGAACACGTCATTTTAAAAACTGATGAAGTGGTTTAAACTTCTGCACTGACGGGGTCAGAGGTCAAATATTTACCCGCTCACAGCGTCCGTCTCCTCCACCGGTTCGTGCTCTTCATCGTCTCCTCTCTGATTGGTCGGATCCTGAGATGGACGGTCCCGATTGGTCGGTCTGAGTCCACATGTGGCCCAGCTGGACATCCGACAGAAAGCTGAGAACTCTGCAGCTCCGAGTCCTCGCTGCAGGAAGAACTGCTGCCCGACGTAATGACGCCACTCACAGCGATGGTGGCAGCATAGCGCCACTGCCAGGCCCAGCACCGGACCAGGACCAGGGTCTGGATCAGGACCAGGGTCTGGGTCAGGACCAGGGCCTGGGTCAGGACCAGGGCCTGGATCAGGACCAGGGCCTGGCAGTGTTGCTGAATCAGCTGATTCTGGATCAGCTGGTTCTGAGGTTCTGAGGCGTTTCCGTGGCGGTTCAGCCGGCTCTCTGGGTCCTGGTGTTTCCAACAGACAGCGCAGAGCCAGATCTGAGACCAGAGAGAGAAGAGACCAGCTGAGTCTGAGAACTGCTGTGTTCAACCAATCAGAGATCAGGACTGCTCTCACCTGTCGCTGCTCCACACAGGTGTTTTCCAACTCCAACCAACGGGAGCTTCTTCTGTCTGAGCAGCTGGACTTTACCTGGAAACACCACCGAGTCAGAACACTCAAACCAGAACTCAAACAGAACTAAACCACCAGAGTCTCCAGATGTTCGTTTCTTACTTAAATCCAGATGTTGAATGTCGACCTGCAGCCTCTCGAACTGAACTCCAATATCCTGATGTTTCCCATCCACCTGGAACAGAACAGACAGAACAGACAGAGCAGACAGAACACAGCAGAACAGAACAGACAGAGCAGAACAGACAGAGCAGACAGAACAGAGCAGAACAGACAGAGCAGAACAGACAGAGCAGACAGAACAGAGCAGAACAGACAGAGCAGAACAGACCAGAACAGACCAGAGCAGACAGAACAGACAGAGCAGAACAGAACAGACAGAACAGACAGAGCAGAACAGACAGAGCAGACAGAGCAGACAGAGCAGAACAGACCAGAACAGAACAGAACAGACAGAACAGACAGAGCAGACAGAACAGACAGAACAGACAGAGCACACAGAGCACACAGAGCAGAACAGACAGAGCAGACAGAACAGACAGAACAGACAGAGCACACAGAGCAGAACAGACAGAGCACACAGAACAGACAGAACAGACAGAGCACACAGAGCAGAACAGACAGAGCACACAGAACAGACAGAACAGACAGAGCAGAACAGACCAGAACAGACAGAGCAGACAGAGCAGAACAGACCAGAACAGACAGAACAGACAGAACAGACAGAGCAGACAGAGCAGAACAGACAGAACAGACAGAGCAGACAGAACAGAACAGAGCAGACAGAGCAGTCAGAGCAGAACAGACAGAACAGACAGAGCAGACAGAGCAGACAGAACAGAACAGAGCAGACAGAACAGACAGAGCAGACAGAGCAGAACAGACCAGAACAGAACAGACAGAGCAGACAGACCAGAACAGACAGAACAGACAGAACAGACAGAGCAGACAGAACAGAGCAGACAGAGCAGTCAGAGCAGAACAGACAGAACAGACAGAGCAGACAGAGCAGACAGAACAGAACAGAGCAGACAGAACAGACAGAGCAGACAGAGCAGAACAGACCAGAACAGAACAGACAGAGCAGACAGACCAGAACAGACAGAACAGACAGAACAGACAGAGCAGACAGAACAGAACAGACAGAACAGAACAGACCAGAACAGACCAGAACAGACCAGAACAGACAGAACAGACCGAGCAGACAGACCAGAACAGACCAGAACAGACCAGAACAGACAGAACAGAACAGAACAGACAGAACAGACCGAGCAGACAGACCAGAACAGACAGAACAGAACAGACAGAACAGACCAGAACAGACAGAACAGAACAGACAGAACAGACAGAACAGAACAGACCAGAACAGACAGAACAGAACAGACAGAACAGACCAGAACAGACAGAACAGAGCAGACAGAGCAGACCAGAACAGAACAGAACAGACAGAACAGACAGAACAGAACAGACCAGAACAGACAGAGCAGAACAGAACAGAACAGACCAGAACAGACAGAACAGAACAGACAGAGCAGAACAGACCAGAACAGAACAGAACAGACAGAACAGACAGAACAGAACAGACAGAACAGACAGAGCAGAACAGACCAGAACAGAACAGACAGAGCAGACAGAACAGACAGAACAGACAGAGCAGACAGAGCAGACAGAGCAGAACAGACAGACCAGAACAGACCAGAACAGAGCAGAGCAGAACAGAACAGACAGACCAGAACAGACAGAGCAGAACAGAACAGACAGAACAGACAGAGCAGACAGAGCAGACAGAGCAGACAGAGCAGACAGAACAGACAGAACAGAACAGACAGAACAGACAGAACAGACAGAACAGAACAGAACAGACAGAACAGACAGAACAGAACAGACAGACCAGAACAGACCAGAACAGAACAGAACAGAGCAGACAGAGCAGACAGAGCAGACAGAACAGAACAGACAGAACAGACAGAACAGAACAGAACAGACAGAACAGACAGAACAGACAGAACAGACAGAACAGAACAGACAGACCAGAACAGACCAGAACAGAACAGAACAGAGCAGACAGAACAGACCAGAACAGACAGAACAGACAGAACAGAACAGACAGACCAGAACAGACCAGAACAGAACAGAACAGAGCAGACAGAGCAGACAGAGCAGACAGAACAGAACAGACAGAACAGACAGAACAGAACAGAGCAGACAGAGCAGACAGAACAGACAGAACAGAGCAGACAGAACAGACCAGACAGAGCAGACAGAGCAGACAGAACAGACAGAACAGACAGACCAGAACAGACCAGAACAGAACAGAGCAGACAGAACAGACCAGACAGAGCAGAACAGAACAGAACAGAACAGAACAGAACAGAACAGAACAGAAGCGGTCAGACCTGATTTGCAGTATAAAACATGAATGATTCACTCCAACAGGTTAAAACTATAAAAGCTGTTTGGGGTTTAAACCGGATCTTGGCGCCCTCTGCTGGTTTGTAAACGTAACTGCTGCTGTAAGAGTCTGGAGTTATGAGGTTTGTCCTGCCTTGAAGCGGGTGCTGCAGCGCTCCACCAGC
The DNA here is from genome assembly GCA_036937225.1 of Sebastes paucispinis. Taxonomy (NCBI): domain Eukaryota; kingdom Metazoa; phylum Chordata; class Actinopteri; order Perciformes; family Sebastidae; genus Sebastes; species Sebastes paucispinis. The sequence continues at coordinate 463,994 of JAUPFX010000004.1, read as the reverse complement.
AGCAGCTGCAGGTCATCGCAGGTCTCCAGGTGGTCTCGGGTCTTCAGGGCTTCATGGATCCAGTGAGACAGTTTCCCCCGACCTGCTCCAAACTCCACGAAGCACCGCCCCCTTCCCAGGAGCCTCAGCGCCTCCAGGTGACCTAAGAGAGAGGACTGGACACACCTGACAGGTGAGATAGAGAGAGAGGAACACCGAAGGCACAGACCGCCTGAAACCAACCAACAGGGACCCCCAGGACCTGAACCTGCTGCCCCCCCGACCCAACCCCGGAGAAGAAGAAGAAGATGGATGGATGAGTATTATCCTAAACACAGCACACTCCTGTCTATCGATATGACAACATGAATTACAGCAAATTAGAATTCTTATTGATATAATAATAGACGGGGAGACGAGGAAACGAGGAGACAAGGAAACGAAGAGGCGAGGAAACAAGGAGGCACAGAATGGTGAAATGATAAAGAGGTGTGTTCACCGGGGGCCCGGTCCAGGCTTATCTAGGTTAGTCGGACTAGTTTTCATTTGATTCAGTCCAAGCTCAGTTACTACAGCAACTATCATTTCATTCATGGAGGTTTCAGGTCAGGTTGTTTTTGTACCTGTTGCTTCAGGTGTTTGTGGGCGGAGTCTCCGTTCTTTGGGTTGTTGAGTTCCTCCTGGAGGACTGGATGGGACAGAACACTGTCCTCCACGTCACACTGCAGTCCTACAACAACAACAACAACAACATTGACAACAACAACAACAACAACAACAACAACAACATTATTTCATAACGTCAGTAGAACCTCACCAGTGGCGGCTGTCTTCAGTTTGTCCAACAGAGATTGTAACTCGGCCCGGCTGCGCTCACACAGACTCACCTGACACACACACAACAGGATTATCATTATTATTATTGTTATTATTGTTGTTATTATTGTTGTTGTTGTGAATCCTCAGCAGGGGAGATGTTACCTGTTGGAGCGTCTCTCTGTCAGCTGATCCAGCGTTTATGTTCTCCACATAATAAACCTGCATTATGTCAAAGACATTTATCACACGTCTCTTACGTCTCCTTCCTCCTGCTACTGAAACATGTTATTAATAATAATAATAATAATAACAACAATGACATCATCATCATCATTATCATAATGATAATAATGATGAACAGCAGAAACACTGACTGACGGTGTTGAGGTGAGGACACTCACGGGTTTGGGTTTGTCTCTGGCGTTGCATCTCTTCAGGTGTTTGTCCAGCTTGTCTTCACTCACGGTGCTGAAAGGTCAAACAAACAGGAAGTCACTGTGAGGTCACCGTGAGGTCACAGTGAGGTCAAGGATGATCAGATCAATAATGTGATTGATTTGCTGACTCACTGTTTGGGGTCAAGAGGACACACGATCCTCCTGCTGCTTCCTTCTTCCTGGAAACAGGAAACAGGAAACAGGAAGCCATTAACCAAAAGGGTGATGACATCACAGCTCACTTGTCGTCAGCAGAGGTCTGCACTACGAAGCAGGATGTGGCGTTATCGAGGTAACTTCAGGGTTAACTCTGGGTTTCCGTCCTACGAAGCTGGTTCACTTCTTACCGGGGTAGATCTCCATGGTAACTGATGCTGAACAGCCAACCTGCTCCGGAGCAGGTTCTGTTCCAGATCAGAGATCAACTCATCGCCTACTGACCAATCAGAGCTCAGTGCAGTGATGTATGATAATATCATTACCGTCATAATCCAGACTAAACACAACTCAGTTTAAACTGACAGATGAGGAAGGACAGCTGGCTGGATGCTGGGGGTGTTTACCGCTTTGAATTATGATTTTTATATTTATTTATTTTTACTTGCTCTTGAGTCCGTTTCACACCGTCAGAGAGGAGGACGCTGGAAGGAGGTTTAAATACTCAGAGACGCCACCTGATACTCACAGAGTCAAAAGAAGTGTAATCTAGCCATCTGTTCTTCCTGCATTTAGCAGCTTCAGCTGTTAGTCTGGACTCAGAGTTAACTCCTTCATATCTGTCTAATATAGTTTACTCTTTGTATAATGTGCCTGTCTGTCTGTCAGTAGTCTTGTTCATGTCTGTGATTGGTCAGATGCTGTAAACACCTCCTCGTTCATGTGAACGTGCTCACAGACAGACAGAGAAACTCTGGGTTGACTTACTGAGTTGATAAGCAGCTTCATAGTTCAGTTTAGTGAGATCTCTGTTGTTAGAGTTAGTGAAGCCAGATAACCAGAAGATACCCTGGAGATGATGAAGATACCCTGGAGATGATGAAGATACCCTGGAGATGATGAAGATACCCTGGAGATGATGAAGATACCCTGAAGATGATGAAGATACCCTGGAGATGATGAAGATACCCTGGAGATGATGAAGATACCCTGGAGATGATGAAGATACCCTGGAGATGATGAAGATACCCTGGAGATGATGAAGATACCCTGGAGATGATGAAGATACCCTGGAGATGATGAAGATACCCTGGAGATGATGAAGATACCCTGGAGATGATGAAGATACCCTGGAGATGATGAAGATACCCTGGAGATGATGAAGATACCCTGGAGATGATGAAGATACCCTGGAGATGATGAAGATACCCTGGAGATGATGAAGATACCCTGAAGATGATGAACTCACTTCGTAGTACAGGCCTCTGGTGTTAACTTCAGTACTGAACAGCAGGAAGTAGTAGAAGTACATGAAGTACTGCAGTAGTGGTAGTAGTTGTAGTACTTGTAGTATTTGTAGTATTGTAGTAGTGGTAGTAGTTGTAGTACTTGTAGTACTGCAGTAGTGGTAGTAGTTGTAGTACTTGTAGTACTGCAGTAGTGGTAGTAGTGGTAGTAGTTGTAGTACTTGTAGTACTGCAGTAGTGGTAGTAGTTGTAGTACTTGTAGTACTGCAGTAGTGGTAGTAGTTGTAGTACTTGTAGTACTGCAGTAGTGGTAGTAGTTGTAGTACTGCAATAGTGGTAGTAGTTGTAGTACTTGTAGTACTGCAGTAGTGGTAGTAGTTGTAGTACTGCAGTAGTGGTAGTAGTGGTAGTAGTTGTAGTACTTGTAGTACTGCAGTAGTGGTAGTAGTTGTAGTACTTGTAGTACTGCAGTAGTGGTAGTAGTTGTAGTACTGCAGTAGTGGTAGTAGTTGTAGTACTGCAGTAGTGGTAGTAGTTGTAGTACTTGTAGTACTGCAGTAGTGGTAGTAGTGGTAGTAGTTGTAGTACTTGTAGTACTGCAGTAGTGGTAGTAGTTGTAGTACTGCAATAGTGGTAGTAGTTGTAGTACTTGTAGTACTGCAGTAGTGGTAGTAGTTGTAGTACTTGTAGTACTGCAATAGTGGTAGTAGTTGTAGTACTGCAGTAGTGGTAGTAGTGGTAGTAGTTGTAGTACTGCAGTAGTGGTAGTAGTTGTAGTACTGCAGTAGTGGTAGTAGTGGTAGTAGTTGTAGTACTGCAGTAGTGGTAGTAGTTGTAGTACTTGTAGTGTCTCCATGTATTATTGATCAGTGATCAAACATGATAATTATACATCAGGAAGTGTAACTGCAGTTATTGATGATAGATGTGTAATTCTCTGGCTGAGGAGAACGGCCGGTGTGTCTGATGAACAGGTGATCTTCCTGCAGTAGGCTGTCTGTGTCCCTGAACTCACCACGCGTCCCTGAACTCACCACGGGTCCCTGAACTCACCACGGGTCCCTGAACGCACCACGGGTCCCTGAACTCACCACGCGTCCCTGAACGCACCACGGGTCCCTGAACTCACCACGGGTCCCTGAACGCACCACGGGTCCCTGAACTCACCACGGGTCCCTGAACTCACCACGGGTCCCTGAACGCACCACGGGTCCCTGAACTCACCATGGTCGCGTGCTCGCCGCAGAACGCGTTTCCGGTCTTCGGGGTCATTTTGCAGAATCGTTTCTTCTTCAGGAGGAAGAACCCGCAGCGCCCGGCCGCCATGTTGCACCACGTGATGACGCTGCTGCTGCGTTCACGGGCTCACACTACTGTAGGAATTTCCATATTCACAAATGTAAATTCACCAAAGAAAAGCCTAATTTCTTCCTGGAGCCAGGAGGCCGAGGCCTGGAGCCAGGAGGCCGAGGCCTGGAGCCAGGAGGCCGAGGCCTGGAGCCAGGAGGCCGAGGCCTGGAGCCTGGAGGCCGAGGCCTGGAGCCAGGAGGCCGAGGCCTGGAGCCAGGAGGCCGAGGCCTGGAGCCAGGAGGCCGAGGCCTGGAGCCAGGAGGCCGAGGCCTGGAGCCAGGAGGCCGAGGCCTGGAGCCAGGAGGCCGAGGCCTGGAGCCAGGACTTTGCATTCGCTAAATAAATAAATACTTAAAAGGGCAACAGGAAGAATGGAGAGAACTTAGTTATTAGTAGTACTTTATTTTAGTTAGTTATTATTATTGTTATTAGTATTAATAATAATTATTATTACTGATCTGTTTTCCTGCCAGTCTCCTGTTCCCCTCCAGTCCAGCAGGAGGAGGTGATGCTCCTCTAAGCTGCTTTAACAACCAAGAAGAAGAAGCAGCAGATGATGATGATGGCGGAGCAGCTGGGCGGCGGTCCCGGTCCTTCTGGTCCTTCTGGTCCTTCTGGTCCTTCTGGTCCTTCTGGTCCTTCCCCCGGTTCCTCCGGTTCGGTGGCGGACTACTCTGTTCTGGTGGTGGTGGGAGCTCTGCGGACTGCGGGTCTTCTGGACCAGCTGCTGCAGCAGATCAACTCCGGTGAGTTCTGATGATAACAGCTAACAGCTAACAGATCCTCCTCCATCACACCCTCTACTCACCCAGCCTCTACTCACCCAGCCTCTACTCACACAGCCTCTACTCACCCAGCCTCTACTCACCCAGCCTCTACTCACACAGCCTCTACTCACACAGCCTCTACTCACCCAGCCTCTACTCACACAGCCTCTACTCACCCAACCTCTACTCACACAGCCTCTACTCACCCAGCCTCTACTCACACAGCCTCTACTCACACAACCTCTACTCACCCAACCTCTACTCACACAGCCTCTACTCACCCAGCCTCTACTCACACAGCCTCTACTCACCCAGCCTCTACTCACACAACCTCTACTCACCCAGCCTCTACTCACACAGCCTCTACTCACCCAGCCTCTACTCACCCAGCCTCTACTCACCCAGCCTCTACTCACACAGCCTCTACTCACCCAGCCTCTACTCACCCAGCCTCTACTCACCCAGCCTCTACTCACCCAGCCTCTACTCACACAGCCTCTACTCACACAGCCTCTACTCACACACCCTCTACTCACACAACCTCTACTCACCCAACCTCTACTCACACAGCCTCTACTCACCCAGCCTCTACTCACACAGCCTCTACTCACACAACCTCTACTCACCCAACCTCTACTCACACAGCCTCTACTCACCCAGCCTCTACTCACACAGCCTCTACTCACCCAGCCTCTACTCACACAACCTCTACTCACCCAGCCTCTACTCACACAGCCTCTACTCACCCAGCCTCTACTCACACAACCTCTACTCACCCAGCCTCTACTCACACAACCTCTACTCACCCAGCCTCTACTCACACAGCCTCTACTCACCCAGCCTCTACTCACACAACCTCTACTCACCCAACCTCTACTCACACAGCCTCTACTCACACAACCTCTACTCACACAGCCTCTACTCACACAACCTCTACTCACACAGCCTCTACTCACACAGCCTCTACTCACACAGCCTCTACTCACACAACCTCTACTCACACAGCCTCTACTCACACAACCTCTACTCACCCAGCCTCTACTCACACAACCTCTACTCACACCTCTACTCACACAGCCTCTACTCACACAGCCTCTACTCACACAGCCTCTACTCACACAGCCTCTACTCACACAACCTCTACTCACACCTCTACTCACACAGCCTCTACTCACACAGCCTCTACTCACACAGCCTCTACTCACACAACCTCTACTCACACAGCCTCTACTCACACAGCCTCTACTCACACAACCTTATGGCTTCATACATATATATATATATATATATATATATATATATACACATACATACATACATGACTGACCTTATCTAAAGGTTCTCATGTGGAGAACTTCTCTCAGAAGGACATTGTTCATGGTGTCCATGGTGTTCATGGTGTTCATGGTGTTCTTGGTGTTCATGGTGTTCTTGGTGTTCTTGGTGTCCATGGTGTTCATGGTGTTCATGGTGTTCTTGGTGTTCTTGGTGTTCATGGTGTCCATGGTGTTCTTGGTGTCCATGGTGTTCATGGTGTTCTTGGTGTTCTTGGTGTTCATGGTGTTCTTGGTGTTCTTGGTGTTCATGGTGTCCATGGTGTTCTTGGTGTTCATGGTGTTCATGGTGTTCTTGGTGTCCATGGTGTTCATGGTGTTCATGGTGTTCTTGGTGTTCTTGGTGTTCTTGGTGTCCATGGTGTCCATGGTGTTCATGGTGTTCTTGGTGTCCATGGTGTCCATGGTGTTCATGGTGTCCATGGTGTTCTTGGTGTCCATGGTGTCCATGGTGTTCATGGTGTTCATGGTGTTCTTGGTGTCCATGGTGTTCTTGGTGTTCATGGTGTTCATGGTGTTCTTGGTGTCCATGGTGTTCTTGGTGTTCTTGGTGTTCATGGTGTCCATGGTGTTCATGGTGTTCATGGTGTTCTTGGTGTCCATGGTGTTCTTGGTGTTCTTGGTGTTCATGGTGTCCATGGTGTTCATGGTGTCCATGGTGTTCATGGTGTTCTTGGTGTTCTTGGTGTTCATGGTGTTCATGGTGTTCATGGTGTTCTTGGTGTCCATGGTGTTCTTGGTGTTCATGGTGTTCATGGTGTTCTTGGTGTCCATGGTGTTCTTGGTGTTCTTGGTGTTCATGGTGTCCATGGTGTTCATGGTGTTCATGGTGTTCTTGGTGTCCATGGTGTTCTTGGTGTTCTTGGTGTTCATGGTGTCCATGGTGTCCATGGTGTTCTTGGTGTTCTTGGTGTTCATGGTGTCCATGGTGTTCATGGTGTCCATGGTGTCCATGGTGTCCATGGTGTTCATGGTGTCCATGGTGTCCATGGTGTCCATGGTGTCCATGGTGTCCATGGTGTTCATGGTGTTCATGGTGTCCATGGTGTCCATGGTGTTCATGGTGTCCATGGTGTCCATGGTTTTGTCATGGACAATAACAAAGATGAGTTACTGCTGAATAACATTCTCATACTTGGAAATATGTATTTGCACAAACCCAAGTATATGAAAGTGAAACCTGGTTTAATGTTTCATTCTGAGTTTATTTCTGACATAAAAGCCCTTAAAGTCATGAAAAATGCTTTGAAACTTCTTATCATAACAGAAGAATATGAATTACAGGTATACAGCCCTATAGCCCTTAATTTAATTTATTATTATTTACATGTATAATTTTACATATTTAATTTGTTCTTGTTCTGTATGCACCTTGTCCTGTTATTCGAATGCAATGATCTATGTTGAGCTGTTTTTTTGGTTCCTACTCAAAGAGGAAGTTGGTTCTACTGAAGATCTTGAACTTCCTGTTTGTTGAGGAGGAAACAGAGATAGGAGGAACTACAGAGGGACGTCTCACTCTGTCTGGAAACTCTGGACCAGTTAGATCAGACTGAACTGAGTGTCAGTGAACTCAACACTGAGCTGCATTCAGAGGTCTAGCAGCAGTGACAGGAAGTGACATCATGGTGTGTGACTGATGCGTCAGCTGATTGATTCTCTTCAGTCTCACTCTGATTAAACTGATTAACACTTCACGGGTTCACTTCCTGAGGACGACCAGCTGACACAGCGCTGTGACATCAGGACGACCAGCTGACACAGCGATGTGACAGCTGGTCGTCCAGATGTATCGACATGGCGCGTTGGAGTCTGGTGCGGTGTAGTCTGACGCGTTGGAGTCTGAGGCGGTGGAGTCTGACGCGGTGTAGTCTGGTGCGGTGAAGTCTGTGGCGGTGTAGTCTGACGAGGTGGAGTCTGAGGCGGTGTAGTCTGACGCGGTGGAGTCTGAAGCGGTGAAGTCTGAGGCGGTGTAGTGTGGTGTAATCTGGTGCGGTGGAGTCTGGTGCGGTGGAGTCTGGTGCGGTGGAGTCTGAGGCGATGGAGTCTGAGGCGGTGGAGTCTGACGCGGTGTAGTCTGAGGCGGTGAAGTCTGAGGCGGTGTAGTGTGGTGTAATCTGGTGCGGTGGAGTCTGGTGCGGTGGAGTCTGAGGCGATGGAGTCTGACGCGGTGGAGTCTGACGCGGTGTAGTCTGGTGCGGTGAAGTCTGTGGCGATGTAGTCTGACAAGGTGGAGTCTGAGGCAGTGTAGTCTGACGCGGTGGAGTCTGAAGCGGTGAAGTCTGAGGCGGTGTAGTGTGGTGTAATCT
>JAUPFX010000004.1:418096-445596 GCA_036937225.1 Sebastes paucispinis | reverse complement strand
ATAATGATCAAAATAATAATGATAATAATGATAATAATAATAATAATGATAATTATCCATTATTTCCATTATTAATATTCAGAATGATAATATTCATATTAATATTCAGGCCTGATTATCTGTCCCATCTCTGTGATTTCTCTCTGGCAGGTCGGACAGTTGTTGAGCTCTGCAGACCCGGCGGCGAAGGCCAGCCTCACCCTCAGCTGTCCAGACTTCGGTCTTTGGAAGAACTCCGTTTTGGATAAACACAACCTGCAGGACTACATAAACATCCAGATCAACCCCCCCCCCGTCCTCCCAGAGATGGAGGGTCTGCAGGAGTTCACGGAGTACCTCTCCGAGTCGCTGGAGCCCGAGTCCCCCTTCGACCTCCTGGAGCCCCCGAGCACTGTGGGATTCCTGAAACTCTCTCGGCCCTGCTGCTACATCTTCCCCGGTGGGAGGGGGGACTCCGCCTTCTTTGCCGTTAACGGTTTTAACGTCCTGGTGAACGGCGGCTCCGATCCCCGCTCCTGTTTCTGGAAACTGGTTCGGCACCTGGACAGAATCGACTCGGTGCTCCTGACTCACATCGGCGTGGACAATCTCCCCGGGCTGAACAGTCTGCTACTGAGGAAAGTAGCCGAGCAGGAGGAAGAGTCTGCTGGATCTCAGACTGAAGAGGACTGGGTGAAGAACCTCATCTCCCCTGAGATCGGGGTGGTCTTCCTCAATGTTCCCGACAGATTGAAGTCCTTACAGGGAGATCCCAGTGAGCTGCGGAGTTGTGACCAGGTGGCACTCACTCTGCAGCATTTACAAAGACTTGCAATCAAACCTGAACTTCTCAGTCGGTCTAACGGACCCGGTATAGAACCAGTTATCTTGTTTCAGAAGATGGGAGTGGGCCGTCTCGAGCTGTACCCGCTGAATCCAGTCAGTGGCAGCAAGAACCTCGAAGCTTTGATGCAAACGTGGCCAAACAACGGATCGAATGTAAAGGGCTCAGATCTTCCACTACCATGCCTTGTTTCCATTTGTGCTTTGCTGGTCTGGCATCCTTCCAGTCCTCAGGAGAAGATCATCCGTGTACTTTTCCCAGGGTGCACGCCACAGACCAGAATTCTGGATGGACTTGAAAAACTCAAACATCTGGATTTCCTCAAACATCCGGTCGTGTGTTTGAAGGACCTAGAAACATCCAAAACTGAGAAACAACCAAAACGAGCAGAGAGTCGGGAAAGCCTGAAGTCCCAGTCTAAGGACTTCAGACCCAGCAGTGCCTTGCAGAAAGACAAGCTTGGACGAGTAGATGTCAAAAAACAGGAGGTGAAAACCAAGCCAAAGGCAGCAGGTGACCCCGCACCCAAAGAAAAGAAGGATGGGGAAGAAAAGCCCAAACTGAAGGATGCAGATGCTAAATCAAAGCCACCAAAACCTGCTGAAAAGGTTGCTCCAAAGAAAGATGTGTCAAAAGAAGAGAAAAAGGAAGTGAAAAAGAAGGACGAGAAGGTCACGGCTGCTGTTGTAAAGAAAGAAGAGAGTGGAGAGAAGAAGAAAGAAGCGGCAAAGAAGGAAACTCTTTTGAGTACAAAACCAAAGAAAGACATCAAACCTGAACCAAAAAAAGAGAGCAAGAAGGATTTAAAAACAGAGGAGAAGAAAACTGCTAAGCCAGCTGTTAAAGAGGTGAAGAAAGCTACAAGTGGAGCTTCAACAGCAAGTACAGAAGTAAAGAAAGCTTTGGGCAAAGGTGGGACTCTAAAGAAAGACGGGACTCTTCCAAAGAAAGACACTCTGAATAAAGTGACAAAAGGTAAACCAGCTACTAAAGAGCAGGACAAACAGAAGGAGGCAGATCGCTCCAAGGTGTCCACACCGGAGGACGTGACGGCTGAATTTGAAAGACTTCGATCGGAAGACAACAATGGGAACAGTGGTCAGAACTCAAATGTCCCAGCAGTCATGAATTCTGATAACCCTAACCCTAACCCAAAGGCCAATGGGAACCAGACCTTGACAGTAGAGAGTCCAGAGAAGTTTCGCTGTATGGAGACGGACCAGGTCTCTAACTGTGAGGGACATACCGCCTTCCATCAGTCCCGTGAAGACGTTATTGAGGGTTTAAGTGAAGACGGCAGTCTTAGGACAAGAGGATCCAGTCTGGGCTTAGAGGATTACGTCCAAGGAGATTTTAGGATGAACGACTTGAGGGAAGGTCTGGAAAACTCCACGTCCTCTCAACAAAAACAGTCCAGTCTTTTGACGCTCAGTCCTTTCAAAGACTCCTCCACCACCGTGACCTCCATGCCAGCGGAGCTCGGCTCTCCTCCCTCTACAGAGGTTGATGAATCTCTGTCGGTTTCTTTAGAGCAGCCACCCACTGCAGTGTCACCCAAAGCACCGACGGGAGACGGCGTCTACTCTAACGGACATGTTGGTGACTCAGACTCCAACACAGTGACGGCCTTACCTCTGGGATCAAACCATAACGGGCGCTGTGGAAATGGACCAGAGGAACACATCCACGGGATGTCAGAACTCCTCTCAGATGTTCCACATGATGTCGATCTCTGCTTGGTGTCGCCTTGTGAGTTCCAGCACCCCAGGACGCCAGAGAACCGTCAGCAGCATGTTAGCCCCGGCCTCGCCGCCGCCAACTCGCCAGACCCCTCTGACATCAACAACTCCTCACAGGATCAAAGCAGCGGCGACGGCCCTTCAACCTACAGCCAGGAAACTCCGCCCACATCAGTAAGCGACTCCCTCCCGACGGCCACGGACTCCGACGTCCCCCCCTGTACAGACGACTGTCCGTCCATCACGGCAGATATGGACTCCGATGATGATTCCAGTAGCCTTTTCCTCCCCAGTCATCCACAAGATCATCCCAGTCAACACTACTCCCACAGGGAAGGGCATGACCCGCCGCCAGCCCCGGTCAAGGATCTGCCCCCTTTACCGTCCCAGCCTGGAGCCTGCATGGCCGACACAGAGGCAAGCAAGAACCTGAAGAGTTCAGCTGCCAAGACCAAGAAATCAACAGGTGCAACGCAGAAGGTGACTTCTGGAAGTACCAAAGCCGGCATCTCCGTGGGGTCACTGAAGATAACCTCCAGCCTCGACACGAAGCCATCATCCCGAAATTCACTGGGAGGCTCCAGAATTGGACCTGCAAGACCCTCATCCTCAGGTAGGCAGGCATGAAAACACATGACGGGTCGAAGAAGCTCAATGCTATAGAAGCTCATCCATGAACCGATACACATTGTCTTTTTATGGTTTGTGGCAAATTTCTCGCTCTTGAAACGTCAAATAAAACACGTCTGACGTCTGAAAAACAACAAACATTTTGCAGCAGATGTAGTGGTTTTTACAGTTTATTCTTATGTAAAACAAAAACCACCTGCTGGATATTAAACGTCACTGTTTGTGGCACATTTAAATAACAAATATCTTTTAAATGAATCGTGTAGGCTGAAAGCCTCCCTGATCCTGATCTTGAGTTTTCTGACAGGTTCATGAGTTTGGTGTGCATCCGTCCATCCGTCCATCATTTTATGGGACTTGTTGTGTCCTGATGTCCGTCTCCTGAGACATCAGTAATGCACCTGTCAGCCCAACTTTTGAATCTCATTTTGATTTTGGGTACTTGTTCCTTCCCGCCTTCACACGGTGCAGTGGATTCATCCTTCGGTTGCTCGTTCTTGTCCGGCGAACGTGGAACTCTGCAGCATAACTGCTGACGCGACCATTCCTGCTGCTCGTTGTGATTTTGCCGTTTCGTTGTGCTAATAAAGATTATTCAGGTTTAGGTCTTTGTGGGGTTAACCTGTTTTAATCTCGTTCTTCTGACTTCCTGCCAGCTTCCAAAGCTGCAGGTTCTGCAGGTTCTGAGGGTTCTGCGGTCTACGTGGACCTGGCCTACCTGCCATCCGGCTGTGCCTCCTCCACCGTGGACCTGGACTTCTTCAGACGCCTTCGTTCCTCGTATTACATCATCAGCGGAGACGGTCCCGTGAAGGAGGCGGCGATGAGGAGCATCCTGGACGCTCTGCTAGAGGGGAAGAGCAGCTGGCCAGAGGTTCAGGTCCGTGAAAACCCCAGTGCCGTTTGTTTGCTTCTCCTTCTTATGATCTGTTCACTGATTGGTACGTTTTCCTGACCTGTCCTCAGGTGACTCTGATCCCAACGTTTGATTCGCTGGCTATGCACGAGTGGTACCAGGAGACCCACGACCGGCAGAAGGAGCTGTCGATCACCGTGCTGGGCAGCAACAGCACCGTCGCCATGCAGGAGGAGACCTTTCCCGCCTGCAAGGTCGAGTTCTGAGCCCGAAGCCCCGCCCACTTCACCTTTGACCTCTCCACAGAGACGGAGAGTGGACTTCTATTGTTGCCATGGTTACAGCCTGACCAGACCGACGAAAGGTGTTCCATCAGGTTACCTTAATAGTCCGTCAGCGGAACCTGAAAGCCCCGCCCCCCTTCGGTTGAGTCGTTTTAGTGAGCATGCTCAGTTACTCCCCGCACCGCTCTTAGTCTGAAGGTTGATGAGACAGGAAGTCGACAAACGGTTTCCTTTACACTTCCTGCACCTGTGTGACATCACTGCACGGTCACTTCCTGTCACCAGCTGTCACTTCCTCTCTGCTGGATCAGGACCGTCAGCTGGCCTGCTAACACACGTTAGCACATTAGCACGTTAGCAGGAGGCTGGATACTAAAAGTTCTGACTCAATTCAAAAGTGCCTATTTATACCCGGACTACTGGGACTACTGGGAGCAACGGCAGGTTCTCCAGTAGATCACCAATGTTTTTATGGCTCCAGCAGCCACCTGCACATTATACCAGCATCTGGCTCCAAAATACATTCAACATGTAGAACAATCAGAACATTTAGCACAGATACTCAGTTAGAACAAGAACAGAACATTTAGCACGGATACTCAGTTAGAACATTAACAGAACATTTAGCACGGACACTCAGTTAGAACAAGAACAGAACATTTAGCACAGATACTCAGAACATTAACAGAACATTTAGCACAGATACTCAGTTAGAACATTAACAGAACATTTAGCACAGATACTCAGTTAGAACATTAACAGAACATTTAGCACGGATACTCAGTTAGAACAAGAACAGAACATTTAGCACGGATACTCAGTTAGAACAAGAACAGAACATTTAGCACGGATAATCAGTTAGAACAAGAACAGAATGTTTAGCACAGATACTCAGTTAGAACAAGAACAGAACATTTAGCACAGATACTCAGAACAATCGGAACGTTTAGCACAGATACTCAGTTAGAACATTAACAGAACATTTAGCACAGATACTCAGTTAGAACAAGAACAGAACGTTTAGCACAGATACTCAGTTAGAACAAGAACAGAACGTTTAGCACAGATACTCAGTTAGAACAAGAACAGAACATTTAGCACAGATACTCAGTTAGAACAAGAACAGAACATTTAGCACGGATACTCAGTTAGAACAAGAACAGAACATTTAGCACAGATACTCAGTTAGAACAATCGGAACGTTTAGCACAGATACTCAGTTAGAACATTAACAGAACATTTAGCACAGATACTCAGTTAGAACAAGAACAGAACATTTAGCACAGATACTCAGTTAGAACAAGAACAGAAAATTTAGCACGGATAATCAGTTAGAACAAGAACAGAACATTTAGCACGGATACTCAGTTAGAACAAGAACAGAACATTTAGCACGGATACTCAGTTAGAACAAGAACAGAACATTTAGCACAGATACTCAGTTAGAACAATCGGAACGTTTAGCACAGATACTCAGTTAGAACATTAACAGAACATTTAGCACAGATACTCAGTTAGAACAAGAACAGAACATTTAGCACGGATAATCAGTTAGAACAAGAACAGAATGTTTAGCACAGATACTCAGTTAGAACAAGAACAGAACATTTAGCACAGATACTCAGTTAGAACAATCAGAACGTTTAGCAGATACTCAGTTAGAACATTAACAGAACATTTAGCACAGATACTCAGTTAGAACAAGAACAGAACATTTAACACAGATACTCAGTTAGAACGAAAACAGAACGTTTAGCACAGATACTCAGAACAAGAACAGAACATTTAGCACAGATACTCAGTTAGAACAAGAACAGAACGTTTAGCACAGATACTCAGTTAGAACAAGAACAGAATGTTTAGCACAGATACTCAGTTAGAACAATCAGAATGTTTAGCACAGATACTCAGTTAGAACAGTCAGAACATTTAGCACGGATACTCAGTTAGAACATTAACAGAACATTTAGCACAGATACTCAGAACAAGAACAGAACATTTAGCACGGATACTCAGTTAGAACATTAACGGAACATTTAGCACAGATACTCAGTTAGAACAATCAGAACGTTTAGCACAGATACTCAGTTAGAACATTAACAGAACATTTAGCACGGATACTCAGTTAGAACAAGAACAGAACATTTAGCACAGATACTCAGTTAGAACAAGAACAGAACATTTAGCACAGATACTCAGTTAGAACAAGAACAGAACGTTTAGCACAGATACTCAGAACAAGAACAGAACATTTAGCACAGATACTCAGAACGAGAACAGAACATTTAGCACAGATACTCAGAACAAGAACAGAACGTTTAGCACAGATACTCAGAACAAGAACAGAACATTTAGCACGGATACTCAGAACGAGAACAGAATGTTTAGCACAGATACTCAGTTAGAACAAGAACAGAATGTTTAGCACAGATACTCAGAACGAGAACAGAATGTTTAGCACAGATACTCAGTTAGAACAAGAACAGAATGTTTAGCACAGATACTCAGAACGAGAACAGAACGTTTAGCACAGATACTCAGTTAGAAAAAGAACAGAACGTTTGGCACAGATACTCAGTTAGAACAGATATCTGAGTCGTCCAGCGTTAGTTGTTGACGTGTTCAGTTAGTTTCACTTTTACTTTTAATTAGATTTGTATTTGTCTCGTTAATTAGAGACGAGATCTTATTTATAAATTTGTGCTCTTTAACTCATAATTCTGCGAATCTTAATTATGAGATCTATGATTGTTATTCAGTAATTCTTTATTCCAAAATTACAGTTTGATGTCGTAGTTATGAAATCTTAATCTCATAACTACGAGATCTTTATCTCGTAGTTATGAAGTATTTTAACTCGTTACACGACGTGTATCCGATCTTTATCTCGTCTTTACAAATTTCTGCTCAGAACTACATTTCCCACGTTAATAAGTGAAATTTGTCTCCGTAGTTACGAGATGTTTGTCTGGTAACGGAGATGTTTATCTCATCATATCTTTGTGTCATAATTAGGTGATCTTTATCCCGTAATTATGAAGACTTTCAACATTTATCTCCGTAGTTATCTTTGTCTTATAATTAAGAGATTTTTAACACAATTCAAAATGCCTCCAGTGTTTTCAGTTGTTTACAGCGCACGCCGTATGACGGCAGCGTCCGGGTTCCCCCTCGCCGTCATCAATGTACCGGTACCGTTCAGGAGAGGAAGTGTTCTGATCCAGCAGAGGTTTTAATATTCGGGACCACATGTTGCTGCTGGTCTCAGATCAGATCTCACCGGTTGGTTTTTACTGAGTTCATCATCAGCAGACTGAGCCGTCCTACAGCTACGTCATGTCTAAAGACTACATTACCCATGAGCCTCAGCTCTGCTCCTCAGCTGCTGCTCGGTTCATCCAAAATCTAAATTTCAAAATTTATCCAGCAAGTTAATCTGGAGCTCTCTGATTGGATGCTTCCTACAGCAGCGCTTTCTGCTACTTGTAGTACTTCTCCAGATGATGTAAAGCAGCCGGTTGAATCTGTTCAGGAAGTTATTTCGTGCCTTTTTATGTTTGTTTTGTAATTTAAAAAACGTCAACTGAAAGTTAATTTTATTTTTTATTTCTGCCTGTCGCCCCCCCACCCCCCCACCCCACCCCCCACACACACACACACATTTCAATCTTTAATTTATTTATTTATTTTAATTTTTGTCCTTTTTTAAATCCTCAGTCTGAACTCTGGTACGAGCTCCAACGTAGTTTCACTCCTTTAATTCAGACATTATTGATCTGAAAGTTCAGCCTCTTCAGTTTAATTACCAACGGTTGAAGTTCGTGTGACTGTTAAAGGATCAACAACGTTAGTGTGAATGCTACAGCGTTACCCTGGTTACAGCGCTCGCCATCTAACCACGACTTTCCGGGTTCGATTCCTCGCCGTCATCTGTCTTATAAAAGAAGAAAAACACCCAAAAAATAATCTTTTAAAAAGAAAAGTGATTTTATTTTGGTAGTTTTCACCTCCCTCACACACACACACACACACACACACACACACGTGTTCTGAAACACTAATTTTAATGATACTTTCAAAATAAAAGTAGCCCTTTAACAGCGTGTCTTCAGTGTGTTTTATTGTGAAAATGTGTTGAACCAGTTCCTGTGATTGAGGAAGAGGGAGATTAATAATCATTAAATTTATGGATTTTGGTCCAGCTGATCAACAGGAAGTCTGTGATTGATCACACTGTTTAGTGGAGGGAGATAGGAGGGAGATCGGAGGGTGATGGGAGGGACATGGGAGGGTGATGGGGGGGGTGATGGGAGGGTGATGGGAGTGAGCTAGGAGGGAGATGGGAGGGACATGGGAGGGTGATGGGGGGGGTGATGGGAGGGTGATGGGAGTGAGCTAGGAGGGAGATGGGAGGGTGATGTAGGGATTTGGCAGTAACAGGTTTGGTTATTAGCAAATTAATTAATAAATAATAATAGAATTATTAATATTAATAAAGATTATCAATAAACATTAATAATAAACGGGGCACCACCCTGGAATCGGGGAACAATAACCAAAACGTTAATATAGTCTCATTATATATGCTAAACTATCAATTTGGAATGTTGATTAATAATTAAATTAATAACTATAACTAAAATAGATAGTAAAGGTTGAAGGATATCGGAGTTCTTGACATAGCAGAGGTTGGCATTATTCACTCTTGTACAACATTAAACACACCTGCATGTATATTCCACAATCATTTATTACAAGATAATAAAGGTGTAAAACACATTATTAATCTAACTAAATAACTAAACTAAACAAACCAAAGTGTGTGTGTGTGTGTGTGTGTGTGTGTGTGTGTGTGTGTGTGTGTGTGTGTGTGTGTGTGTGTGTGTGTGTGTGTGTGTGTGTGTGTGTGTGTGTGTGTGTGTGTGTGTGTGTGTGTGTGTGTGTGTGTGTGTGTGTGTGTGTATGAGTATGAGTATGAGTATGAGTATGAGTATATGAGAGAGAGAGAGAGAGAGGGGGAGAGACAAGATGGCTTCTTGTCTCAAGATGTCTGCCTACAGACAAAAGGTGAGCACTGTAAAACTACAAAGATGGCGGGATCAAAGATGGCCGCCAACATGTCACCACATGGTCTCTTTGTTCTTCGGAACACATGTGCTCAGGAAGGAGGAGGGGGGGGTGGTGTGGGGGTTAATATTATCTGAAGCTGTATGTTTATGTTTAACTAATTCACAGTTTCTGTATGTGATCTTAATGTGTATCAGATAATGCAGTGGGTTAGAAAAGATGGTTAGTTTGCATGCAAGACCTTGTCTATGTGAAGCATAAACTAAACACATCAGATGTGGCGAAGCCAGCTACCCAAATATCATAACTACAAATAATATCACAACAGTGAAACTCAATTAATAACATTAATCATATCAATACAGGTACATTTAGAAATCAAAGTTGAACAGTCTTGCTCAGCCATGTGCAATTGCTACTGCTAAAGTAAGCCCAGTACGTTACCAATCCATGGAAGAAACGGGATTTGTAATTCCATGTGTTGAAGTTGTGGTTCCAAGTCAAAGATGTCGTCTTTGCTGTGCAGATTGGAGGAAGCTGATCGCTCCAATACTTTCTTCCCAGCAGCTTGATAACTTGGTGCTAACTTCCTTTAGGAATTAAGGCACCGTGATCTAGCGTCAGTCTCACTGTTAGCTAGGTGTTAGCTAGTACTGTGGGAAGATAACTCTGGATCTCTCGTGCTTAACTCGTGGCTCAGGGCTGTAACGCTCCAGGTAGCCAGAGGCAGAGAGGCACTCAGAGTGGATATCACTGTCTGCTAGATTATGTCCATGTTTTGAACCTTGTTCAGAGTCTGAACTGTGGTCAGAGATGCTGTGGTCATCGTCAGACCGGTCACGCCAATTCTAGGACAGAATTTCAGAGTATGGCTTTCTAACACTTCTGTTGTGTGAATGCCTATCTCTACGCAATTGGGGACATGGCGGTTACGCTCAGTGTCCTTATGCAGCCTTTTGTGACCCCCCTTCGACCTGTTGTGAAGGTGGTCTTTTGAGGTGGCAGATCTGCTTGACACGTCAATGTTTGAGCTGGTGGGCTCAGTTGGTTTGCAACCCTTTTTGGAGATGACCAGAGATTCCCAAGCTATCTTTGTCATCTTCCTTATCTCACACAGTGAGGGGTTACCCTGATGCGTCCTGAGTACGACGTGAGTGCGTACACATGAGTGCAGGTTTTGCAAAAACAAGGACTTGAAGATGGTGTTTTCTTCTAAGCCTGGCGCATTCTTACCTTGAAAGTATGCATACCTTAAATGTTTGTAGTAATCGCTAGGATTCTCACTACGTGAATGTTTAATTTGAAGGGCTGCAAACATCGCTGAGGTCTCGTCAGCAGTAGAAGAGAATTCTTCTATCAGTGCATGACGGAGCTCACTATAGTCATTTCTGACACTGGGAGGCTGTGACTGTATAAACTTGTGCACAGCTTTAGAGCTGGTTTTCCACACAAGTTTAACTTTCTCCCTTTGGGTGGCGTGTTGCAAGTCAATTAGATTGTGATCTAATTCCTTAAAATAGTCATCAATGTGATGATCACAGTTGTCTGGATTAAAACATTCAATGTCTTTAGCTATGAATTCAAGCACTTCATGACGGGGACCCTGTGGGGTCCTTTCTGTTGAAGTCGAGACTAAATTAGCATTACAATGCACTCATGCATCATATGCTAAAGTTCTCTCTGGCTGAGAAGCAGAGGCTGAACAGCTATCATCACCCATATGACAGAGTGGAAAAGAGGCTGAACAGGCTGAACCTTTGGAGGGAGGAGCACAGGTGAAAGTGTCATGTCTCAGTGGCTGAGAAGAACATGTGGCAGGATATCTTCTTGAAGATAAACTACATGTCTTCACTGTCAGTTTCACAACAATAAGTAGTCAGGTAGCTGTTCACTCTTTCTCTCAGTGGAGGTTGAGGAGCTGACTTCATTCCCAAGGACTTTGAGTCGGTTGGAAATCCTTCACTTCTGAGTGGAGAGGGAGTAAGCCTCTCATCAAGTGAGGAGTGTGAATCGGAGTAACCAGAATCACAGTGACTGACAGACTGTGGTGGGGCGAGATGTTCTAATCTAAGCCCTAACAATTTTTTTTTGTGTTGACAAAGATCTAACTGCTGAATGCAGGTCTTCTAAATAACGCATGGCTTTCTTATTAGCTTGTCTGAACTTCATGGAAGAGATCAGCATTTTGCGTTCTTAGGCCATCTACCTCTTTTCCAGGGCTGCTTTACTCTGAATGGCAAGACTGGTTTGCCTGTGGAAAATCAGAAGCAAGCATTTTAACAATGAGTCTTTGGTTGCGGTCTGCGCATCACACCTGTCTATGAGGAGTGATTCCATTTCTTTCCTGCACTCACTGAAACTCAACCTGCTGATGAGTTCAGGGCAGATAGGGTTTAGGCTCTGTGCTAGGAAAGAAATAAAAAGCTCAACACAGGGGTTTTCCATTGTTATACCTGGAATGGAGGGTGAAACTAAACAGGATGTCTAGTGGAAAACAAAAACAATGTTGTTGGCTATGGTGTTGAGTTGGCAGACACCTTGTAGTGTAGCTTGGGAGGTACACTAGCCTAACAAACAATGCACTGGCCTACACTATGGGGGGTAGCGCCCTGTGGAGGAGGGGTAGCTACAGTGACTCTAGTGGGCATCAAACAAAAGGGGCCATTAAAGTAAATAAAGGTTTACAAACGAAGTTTGCTTACACACAACACGCACTTATTGAGATGCGGGGCAGTAACAGTTGTGATGATGTTTCTTAAAGGTGACTCAAGCTGGAACACGTGGAAGTCACAGCTAGGTGCAAACTCTATATCACAGGGCTGGTAGCACACTGTGGCTCTATTTAACCCACTCAGGCTGGAAAGCTTGGCAGTTACACAGCCAGGTACAAGCTCTCTATATTACACAGGGCCGGTGGCACGCTGTGTCATTAAAGGAACACTTAGATTAACAGAAAAATATGACAACTAGACCAGATTGCATTGAATACTTGGTATTCAAATGCTGAACCAAAATCTTTCAAATTCTACAGCGTAGGTCAACTTGAATTAGCAGCAAAAGCAAGTTCTTAAAATAAACACTATAAAGGCTTAAAGTGTTAATAATCAAACTCTCTCAAATAACAATTCTAACCACAATGTACTTGTTTAGAAGTACAGCTGGACTTCTACTCCTGTGGAAGACTAGTGGTGTAGACTGTAAACACTTTTGGTTTGGTTAGAAGTGGAATATGACATTTTAGTTTTTGACCAAAAATTATTCTGAAAATTAATATTGCACAATTATGAACAATTTGCCAACAATAATACTATGCCTCACACGGGGCACCAACATGTAGGGATTTGGCAGTAACAGGTTTGGTTATTAGCAGATTAATTAATAAATAATAATAGAATTATTAATATTAATAAAAATTATCAATAAACATTAATAATAAACGGGGCACCACCCTGGAATCAGGGAACAATAACCAAAACGTTAATATAGTCTCATTATATATGCTAAACTATCAATTTGGAATGTTGATTAATAATTAAATTAATAACTATAACCAAAATAGATAGTAAAGGTTGAAGGATATCGGAGTTCTTGACATAGCAGAGGTTGGCATTATTCACTCTTGTACAACATTAAACAGACCAGCATGTATATTCCACAAACATTTATTTACAAGATAATAAAGGTGTAAAACACATTATTAATCTAACTAAATAACTAAACTAAACAAACCAAACAAAGTGTGTGTGCATGTGTGTGTGTGTGTGTGTGTATGTGTGAGAGAGAGAGAGAGATAGAGAGAGAGGGGGAGAGAGAGAAGATGGCTTCTTGTCTCAAGATGTCTGCCTACAGACAAAAGGTGAGCACTGTAAAACTATAAAGATGGCGGGATCAACGATGGCCGCCAACATGTCACCACATGGTCTCTTTGTTCTTCGGAACACATGTGCTCAGGAAGGACAGAGGAGGAGGGGGGGGGTGGTGTGGGGGTTAAGATTATCTGAAGCTGTATGTTTATGTTTAACTAATTCACAGTTTCTGTATGTGATCTTAATGTGTATCAGATAATGCAGTGGGTTAGAAAAGATGGTTAGTTTGCATGCAAGACCTTGTCTATGTGAAGCATAAACTAAACACATCAGATGTGGCGAAGCCAGCTACCCAAATACAAATAACTACAAATAATATCACAACAGTGAAACTCAATTAATAACATTAATCATATCAATACAGGTACATTTAGAAATCAAAGTTGAACAGTCTTGCTCAGCCATGTGCAATTGCTACTGCTAAAGTAAGCCCAGTATGTTACCAATCCATGGAAGAAACGGGGTTTGTAATTCCATGTGTTGAAGTTGTGGTTCCAAGTCAAAGATGTTGTCTTTGCTGTGCTCAAATCCAGTTGTGCAGATTGGAGGAAGCTGATCGCTCCAATACTTTCTTCCCAGCAGCTTGATAGCTTGGTGCTAACTTCCTTGCAGTTGTTGCTTGAAGTTAGTAGGTAAAAAGGCAGGCTCTCATGTCTTCTGCCTTAGAGGTTCCTTGTGTTCCTATGGCTGTTTCCTAACAGGCCATAGATCAGAGAGCAGAGCTGCTTCTGGTCTGGAGAGCAGCAGCTCACCTCCACAGGTCAGGAGAGGTGAGAAGAAAGGGCAGAAGGAGAAGGAACAAAGAGATTCCTCTGGTTTTGTCCTGGGTGAATTTCACACCTATGTGTGAATGCTACAGTAGCCAATGGCTACTGAGCTGAGACCACAGTCAATGGCTGCATGACTCAAGGATCCTGAGAAGCGTAGTTCATTGTCTTTGCCACCAGTAATGGTGGGTCCCTACAGTGATGGGAGTGAGCTAGGACTGTAATGAGAGGGAGATGGGAGGGTGATGGGAGGGAGATGGGAGGGAGCTAGGAGGGAGATGGGAGGGAGCTAGGAGGGTGATGGGAGGAAGATGGGAGGGAGCTAGGAGGGCGATGGGAGGGTGCTAGAAGGGAAATGGGAGGAAGCTAGGAGGGAGATGGGAGGGAGCTAGGAGGGAGATGGGAGGAAGCTAGGAGGGAGATGGGAGTCTCCTCTTCCTCCCTCCCTCTCTCTCTCTGTCTACTCCCTCTCCCTCTCTCCTCTCCTCTCCTTCTGTCTCTCCCTTTCTCCTCTCCTCTCCTCCCCCCTCCAGTGGGTGGGTCTCTCCTCTTCTCTCCGCTCCTCTCCTTTCCTCTCCTCTCCTCTCCTCTCCTCTCTTCTCTTCTCCTCTCCTTTCCTCTCCTCTCCTCTCCTCTCCTCTCTTCTCTTCTCCTCTTCTCTCCTCTCTTCTCTTCTCTTCTCTTCTCTTCTCTTCTCTTCTCTTCTCTTCTCTTCTCTTCTCTTCTCTTGTCTTGTCTTGTCTTGTCTTGTCTTCTCCTCTCCTCTCCTCTCCTCTCCTCTCCTCTCCTCTCCTCTCCTCTCCTCTCCTCTCTTCTCTTCTCCTCTTCTCTCCTCTCTTCTCTTCTCTTCTCTTCTCTTCTCTTCTCTTCTCTTCTCTTCTCTTCTCTTCTCTTCTCTTGTCTTGTCTTGTCTTGTCTTGTCTTGTCTTGTCTTCTCCTCTCCTCTCCTCTCCTCTCCTCTCCTCTCCTCTCCTCTCCAGTGGGTGGGTCTCTCTCTCCTCCCCCCCTCCAGTGGGCGGTTCTCTCTCTCTCTCTCTCTCTCATCAGTGTATCCGGCTGCAGCGGTCTGGTCTGGTCTGATCTGATCTCAGTCAGAGATGGAGGAGTGAGTACACTTTGATTTATTCTTCTTTATTATTATTTCTTCTTCTTCTACTGTTTCATTTTCTGTGTTTGTGGCGTGAAGTGTGACCTGAATGTGTGCGTGTGGTGTTGGTGTGTCGTCATGGTGCGGCATCAGTCCCTCAGACCGCTGAGTCAGGACCTTTATTACCAGGAACCGGGGAGGGAGGGGGGAGGGAAGAGGGAGGGAGGGAGGGAGGGAGGGAAGAGGGAGGGAGGGAGGGAGGGAGGGAGGCTCTGCACCAACCAGACTCCATCAGACAGCAGATGAATGAAGAGCGTGTGAGAGACAGAGACGGACAGAGAGAGACGGACAGAGACGGACAGAGAGAGACAGACAGAGACGGACAGAGAGAGACAGACAGAGACGGACAGAGAGAGACAGAGAGAGACGGACAGAGACGGACAGAGAGAGACAGAGAGAGACGGACAGGAGAGGGTTAATGATGGGGCGAGCCTTTATAATTACTTATTGATCCGTTTCTGCAGGAAGGATCTGATTCATGATCAATAGCTGCAGTCAAGCTGGACACATCTGGGCCAGATGACTTCCGCTCGCATATTTCAAAATAAAAGCTTTGCTAGGGTCAATCATATTGTTATTAGGGCTGTCAATCAGTCAGTCTGGTCTCTACTGGTCTCTACTAGTCAGGACTGTACTGGTCTGTACCGGACCCTGTAGTGTGAGCTGGTCTCCAGTGGGCCCGGTACATGAATCAGACCCGTTAGTGGGTGTTGTTCTGTGCTCTCAGATTCTCTGTGGTCCGGTCTGGTCTCCATGGAGACGGCAGCTTTGTTCTGGATCCTTTGAGTCCAGAAACTGTGGAGCTCAGCAGAGTTCAGCTGGTCCACTTCAACAGCAGCAACAACCCGTTACTAATAAACTACAGGTTCTGTTCGGTTCTGTTACTGTAGAGGTTCTGTTACTGTACAGGTTCTGTTCAGTTCTGTTCGTCTCTCTAACAGTATTAATGATAACTGATAAAGTGTTTCTGTCTCTCAGACTCAGTGAAGCTCAGCAGGACCGACAGCAGCTCCTCTCAGTGAGTTTACAGGCTGTCAGTGAACGCACACCACCTCTGATATACTGTATAAGTACACACCTATACACACATATATATATATATATACTGGATATATATATACATATACTCTGACTGTATAAATACACACATATACACACACATATATAGATATACAGTATGTATATCTATATATATACATACTGTATATACTGTATATATATGAACATGTCTGATGTATAACCTCTGGTGAAAGCAGTTAAAGTGTCAGTTGATGTGTAACAGGTGAAAGCAGTTAAAGTGTCAGTTGATGTGTAACAGGTGAAAGCAGTTAAAGTGTCAGTTGATGTGTAACAGGTGAAAGCAGTTAAAGTGTCAGTTGATGTGTAACAGGTGAAAGCAGTTAAAGTGTCAGTTGATGTGTAACAGGTGAAAGCAGTTAAAGTGTCAGTTGATGTGTAACAGGTGAAAGCAGTTAAAGTGTCAGTTGATGTGTAACAGGCGAAAACAGTTAAAGTGTCAGTTGATGGGTAACAGGCGAAAACAGTTAAAGTGTCAGTTGATGTGTAACAGGTGAAAGCAGTTAAAGTGTCAGTTGATGGGTAACAGGTGAAAACAGTTAAAGTGTCAGTTGATGTGTAACAGGTGAAAGCAGTTAAAGTGTCAGTTGATGTGTAACAGGCGAAAGCAGTTAAAGTGTCAGTTGATGGGTAACAGGTGAAAACAGTTAAAGTGTCAGTTGATGGGTAACAGGTGAAAGCAGTTAAAGTGTCAGTTGATGGGTAACAGGTGAAAGCAGTTAAAGTGTCAGTTGATGCGTAACAGGCGAAAGCAGTTAAAGTTTCAGTTGATGGGTAACAGGTGAAAACAGTTAAAGTGTCAGTTGATGTGTAACAGGTGAAAACCGTTAAAGTGTCAGTTGATGTGTAACAGTTGAAAACAGTTAAAGTGTCAGTTGATGTGTAAAAGGCAGAAGCAGTTAAAGTGTCAGTTGATTTGTAACAGGTGAAAACAGTTAAAGTGTCAGTTGATGGGTAACAGGTGAAAGCAGTTAAAGTGTCAGTTGATGTGTAACAAGTGAAAGCAGTCAAAGTGTCAGTTGATGTGTAACAGGTGAAAGCAGTTAAAGTGTCAGTTGATGGGTAACAGGTGAAAGCAGTTAAAGTGTCAGTTGATGTGTAACAGGTGAAAGCAGTTAAAGTGTCAGTTGATGTGTAGCAGGTGAAAGCAGTTAAAGTGTCAGTTGATGTGTAACAGGTGAAACCAGTTAAAGTGTCAGTTGATGTATAACAGGTGAAAGCAGTCAAAGTGTCAGTTGATGTGTAACAGGTGAAAGCAGTTAAAGTGTCAGTTAAGGTGTAATAGGCGAAAGCAGTTAAAGTGTCAGTTGATGGGTAACAGGTGAAAGCAGTGAAAGCGCTGCAGGTCTCTATATGCTCAGGGCTTTGACTGGCTGACGTTGTTTCCCATCATGCTTCAGGAGAAGAGGAAGTGGCAGACAGAGATCGAGAACAAGAAGCGTCAGCTGGAGGACGACAAGAGAGCTCTGCAGCACCTGAAGGTGAGACAGAGAGATACCTGGTTAAATAAAGGTCAAATAAAATAAATAAGAGACAGATGTTTCTTCTTCCTGATTTTACTTCCTGATTCTACTTCCTGTTTCTACTTCCTGTTCAGTCGAAGGCCCTGAGGGAGCGCTGGCTGCTGGAAGGAGCGCCATCTACTGGACCAGAACATGATGACGCAAGGAGACAACTGGAGCAGGACGAGGCCAAGACCAGGACCCTGGAGGAGACCATCAACAGGTCTGATCTGATCTGAGTTAATCTGGATTACTGTAAAACAGATTACAGTAGTCGGAGTACAGTAATCAGATTACAGAGACAGATATTACAGTACTCGGATTACAGTAGTCGGATTACAGTAGTCAGATTACAGAAATCAGATTACAGTAGTCAGATTACAGTAATCAGATTACAGAGATATATTACAGTAATCAGATTACAGAGACCGATTAGAGTAGTCAGATTACAGTAGTCATATTAAAGTAGTCAGATTACACTAGTCAGATTACAGTAGTCAGATTACACTAGTCAAATTACAGTAATCAGATTACAGTAGTCAGATTACAGAAACAGATTACAGTAGTCATATTACAGTAATCAGATTACAGAGACAGATAACAGTAGTCAGATTACAGTAGATTACAGATAGTCAAATTACAGTAGTCAGATTACAGATAGTCAGATTCCAGTAGTCAGATTCCAGTAGTCAGATTCCAGTAGTCAGATTCCAGCAGTCAGATTCCAGCAGTCAGATTACAGGTAGTCAGATTCCAGTAGTCAGAATACAGATAGTCAGATTACAGTAGACAGATTACAGTAATCAGATTCCAGATTAAGGTTTAATTTAGTGGATTGTGGATGAAGTTAAAGTGAATATTCAGCGTGTGTGTGTGTGTGTGTGTGTGCGTGTGTGTGTGTGTGTTGCAGGTTGGAGGAGGAGCTGGTCAGTTTGGAAACAATAACACACACTATTGTGAGTACACACACACACACAGAGATTATAGTAATCAGATTACCCTAGACTAGTGGAGCTCTGGTGCTTTAGACAGCAGACTGTTTCTTTGTATTTTATTTTGTAGTTTTGGATTGCAGTTTTTTTCTGTTTCCTGTTGGACTACAGTGACTTTATTTTGAAGTTGAGCTTCCTGTCTCTGTACCAGCAGGTGTCATCAGGATCAGTGAAAGGTACATTCCTTCTTCTCTTGTTGGTGTTTTGTTGTGTAGTTGTTGTGTTTCCTCTCAGCGGCCCTTTCTCATTTCCTAGTTTGGACCTCCTTGGTTCCTTTCCTCGCCTCCTCGCCTCCTCTCCTCGCATCTTAGTCCCGCCCACACGGGGAGATGCACGCGGAGGAGGCTAGGAGAGAGACTATTTATGATATACACACTGACACACTTCCGTCTGTTTATATGACAACATGTTTATTAATAATAATAATAATAATAATAATAACTCTCTCTGATCAGCTGTAGAGGTCAAAGGTCACAGCAGCCTTCAGCAGGACAGAGCTGCAGCCTCACAGCAGATAGTTCAAGGTGAGACGCTACTGTGTTCTGTAATCAGATTACTCTGGGTCATATTATAGTAGTAGATTACTGTAATCTGATTACAGTAATCAGATTACAGATAAACAGATTACAGTAGTCAGATTACAGTAGTCAGAATACAGATAGACAGATTACAGATAGACAGATTACAGTAATCAGATTACAGTAGTCAGATTACAGATAGACAGATTACAGATAGACAGATTACAGTAGTCAGATTACAGTAGTCAGATTACAGATAGACAGATTACAGTAATCAGATCACAGTGGTCAGATTACAGTAGTCAGATTACAGATAAACAGATCACAGTGGTCAGATTACAGTAGTCAGATTACAGATAGACAGATTACAGATAGACATATTACAGATAGACAGATTACAGATAGACAGATTACAGATAGACATATTACAGATAGACAGATTACAGTAGTCAGATTACAGATAAACAGATTACAGTAGTCAGATTACAGTAGTCAGATTACAGATAAACAGATTACAGTAGTCAGATTACAGTAGTCAGAATACAGATAGACAGATTACAGATAGACAGATTACAGTAGTCAGATTACAGATAGACATATTACAGATAGACAGATTACAGATAGACAGATTACAGTAGTCAGATTACAGATAGACATATTACAGATAGACAGATTACAGTAGTCAGATTACAATAGTCAGATTACAGATAGACAGATTACGGTAGTCAAATTACAGTAGTCAGATTACAGATAAACAGATCACAGTAGTCATATTACAGTAGTCAGATTACAGTAGTCATATTACAGTAGTCAGATTACAGTAGTCAGATTACAGATAGACAGATTACAGATAGTCAGATTACAGTAGTCAGAATACAGATACACAGATTACAGTAGTCAGATTACAGATAACAGATAACAGTAGTCAGATTACAGATAGACAGATTACAGATAGACAGATTACAGTAGTCAGACTACAGATAGACAGATAACAGTAGTCAGATTACTTATAGACAGATAACAGTCGTCAGATTACAGATAGACAGATTACAGTAGTCATATTACAGATAGTCAGATTACAGTAGTCAGATTACATTGGTCAGAAAACTGACTGAAAGGATCACAGAGGAAGATGAAACCTTGTGATGACCTTCTGATGACCTCTCTGTGCCCGCCTCCTTTCTTTCCCATGAGCCGTTGCAGAGGTCAAAGTTCACAAAAGCCCTCGAATGAACAAACCGAGAGAGACGACGGAGGAGATGAAGAGAGGTGAGTCACAGAGGGACTCAGAGAGACTCCTTCTGAAACCAGAGAAACTCCTTCTGAAACCAGAGACTCCTTCTGAAACCAGAGAGACTCAGAGTGACTCCTTCTGAAACCAAAGAAACTCCTTCTGAAACCAGAGAGACTCCTTCTGAAACCAGAGACTCAGAGTGACTCCTTCTGAAACCAGAGAGACTCCTTCTGAAACCAGAGAGACTCAGAGTGACTCCTTCTGACACCAGAGAGACTCAGAGTGACTCCTTCTGAAACCAGAGAGACTCAGAGTGACTCCTTCTGACACCAGAGAAACTCAGAGTGACTCCTTCTGAAACCAGAGCAACTCCTTCTGAAACCAGAGAGACTCAGAGTGACTCCTTCTGACACCAGAGAGACTCAGAGTGACTCCTTCTGAAACCAGAGAGACTCAGAGTGACTCCTTCTGACACCAGAGAGACTCAGAGTGACTCCTTCTGAAACCAGAGAGACTCCGAGTGACTCCTTCTGACACCAGAGAAACTCAGAGTGACTCCTTCTGAAACCAGAGCGACTCCTTCTGAAACCAGAGAGACTCAGAGTGACTCCTTCTGACACCAGAGAGACTCAGAGTGACTCCTTCTGAAACCAGAGAGACTCAGAGTGACTCCTTCTGACACCAGAGAGACTCAGAGTGACTCCTTCTGAAACCAGAGAGACTCCGAGTGACTCCTTCTGAAACCAGAGACTCAGAGAGACTCCTTCTGAAACCAGAGAGACTCAGAGTGACTCCTTCTGAAACCAGAGAGACTCCTTCTGAAACCAGAGAGACTCAGAGTGATTCCTTCTGAAACCAGAGAGACTCAGAGTGACTCCTTCTGAAACCAGACTCCTTCTGAAACCAGAGAGACTCAGAGTGATTCCTTCTGAAACCAGAGACTCAGAGTGACTCCTTCTGAAACCAGAGGGACTCAGAGTGACTCCTTCTGAAACCAGAGAGACTCCTTCTGAAACCAGAGAGACTCAGAGTGACTCCTTCTGACACCAGAGAGACTCAGAGTGACTCCTTCTGAAACCAGAGAGACTCAGAGTGACTCCTTCTGACACCAGAGAGACTCAGAGTGACTCCTTCTGAAACCAGAGACACTCAGAGTGACTCCTTCTGACACCAGAGAGACTCAGAGTGACTCCTTCTGAAACCAGAGAGACTCAGAGTGACTCCTTCTGAAACCAGAGAGACTCCGAGTGACTCCTTCTGAAACCAGAGAGACTCAGAGTGACTCCTTCTGACACCAGAGAGACTCAGAGAGACTCCTTCTGAAACCAGAGAGACTCAGAGTGACTCTTTCTGAAACCAGAGAGACTCAGAGTGATTCCTTCTGAAACCAGAGAGACTCAGAGTGACTCCTTCTGAAACCAGACTCCTTCTGAAACCAGAGAGACTCTGAATGCCTCCTTCTGAAACCAGAGAGACTCTGAATGACTCCTTCTGAAACCAGAGGGACTCAGAGTGACTCCTTCTGAAACCAGAGAGACTCAGAGAGACTCCTTCTGAAACCAGAAGGACTCCTTCTGAAACCAGAGGGACTCCTTCTGACACCAGAGAGACTCAGAGTGACTCCTTCTGAAACCAGAGGGACTCCTTCTGACACCAGAGAGACTCAGAGTGACTCCTTCTGAAACCAGAGAGAGTCAGGGTGACTCCTTCTGAAACCAGAGAGACTCAGAGTGACTCCCTCTGACACCATAGAGACTCAGAGTGACTCCTTCTGAAACCATAGAGACTCAGAGTGACTCCTTCTGAAACCAGAGTGACTCCTTCTGAAACCAGAGAGACTCAGAGTGACTCTTTCTGAAACCAGAGAGACTCAGAGTGACTCAGAGGGCCTCGGGGGGACTGAGGGGGACTCAGAGGGATTCAGAGTGACTCAGGGGGACTCAGGGGGACTCCGAGGGACTCAGGGGGACTCCCAGGGACTCAGGGGGACTCCGATGTGTGTAATGAGAAGTAATTAATATATAATAATGAACAACACCAAAGTGTCTGAAAACAAACATGATGGTCGCCTCCCGTTATTCGGCGTCTGTCCATCACTATGGACTGGACCCAAAGTAGACCTGTAGACCACCGACAGCACAGGTTAGCAGCAGTAAGGGGGTCAGAGGTCGCAGCACGTCGACAGGAAGGAAGAGTTCAGGTTTATGTGTCTTTACCTGTAACCACCTGTCTGTCTCTTACACCTGTCTGTCTGTCTGTCTGTCCCTGTCCTACCCGTCCTTGTCCAGCCATGTACTCGGTGGAGATTAAAGTAGAGCGGGACAAAGTGACGGGGGAAACCAGGGTTCTGTCCACTAACACCAGACTTCCTGTTGACCTCTCTCACCACGGGGTCAAAGTTTACGAGGACGAGAGAAAAGGTGAAAATATCAACAAAGACCTCCTCAAAGGGGGGCGGGCGAAAACCTGTTTACACCAGATACTCAGAGAGTTATAGACCCTTCTTTTCCTCCTCTTCCTCCTCTTCCCCATGTCTCTAACTGTGAAGCTTCAGGTGAAATGATGAAGGCCAAAAACAGACAAACTCAGACGGTCAGGTGACTGTAAGGTGACCGTCAGGTAACTGTCAGGTGACAGTCAGGTGACCGTTAGGTGACCGTCAGGTGACTGTAAGGTGACAGTCAGGTGACCGTCAGGTAACTGTCAGGTGACAGTCAGGTGACCGTTAGGTGACCGTCAGGTGACCGTAAGGTGACAGTCAGGTGACAGTCAGGTGACTGTAAGGTGACCGTCAGGTGACAGTCAGGTCACCGTCAGGTGACCGTAAGGTGACAGTCAGGTGACAGTCAGGTGACCGTCAGGTGACCGTCCGGTGACTGTAGGGTGACTGTCAGGTGACCGGCAGGTGACTGTCAGGTGACAAACAGACCTGATCAGGTGACATGTTGAGGTCAGACCTGAATGAGGAGGAAGACTCCAGCTGAAGGTCTAGTTGTTGATTGTGTGACATCACACAGCATAGCAGCGAATAGTGTGTTTCTATTGGTCCTCCAGCTGTGAGCTGTAACCACCAGGTGTCCCGACCTGGACTCTGATCCTGATTCTGTGTCTCTCAGTGGTCCACGAGATGAACGGCGAAGACGGCGTCCAGCTGCTCAGCTTCTCGGAGGTCGAAGAACTCATTCACAAAGCCGACGAGGCCTCGATGATGTCAGAGACTATCGCCACGGTGACCTCTCTCCCGACGGCGGAGGTCCAGGAGGAGGGTCCCGAGCCGCCGCTGGAGGAGATCACCGGGCTGGAGGAGATCACCGGGCTGGAGGAGATCACCGGGCTGGAGGCCAAATTGAGCGGCGAGCCGAGCGTGGCCGAAGCGAGCGCCGAGAACCCCGTCACCATGGTGTTCATGGGGTACCAGAACGTGGAGGACGAGGACGAGACCAAGAAAGTTCTGGGTCTGCAGGGGACGGTGAAGGCCGAGCTGGTGCTCATCGATGACGCCAACGGGAAGACATCACCGGGCGGAGGGCAGGAGGAGGCCGCCGGTGCTCAGACACCGGCTCCACAACCACTCGTCTCCACCGCCCCACCACCCTCCACCAAACCCCCGGAGACGGCGACGATGGAGACGGCGACGACGAGGGGGACGATCAACGGCAACAGGGCCGGGGAGGCGGAGGAGGTGAAGGGAGGAGCGGTGGAGATAAGAAAGGAGAAACCGCCATGTAAGTGCTGCAGCATCATGTGATCCTGCAGCATCATGTGACCCTGCAGCATCATGTGATCCTGCAGGAGGCGCTGCTTCCAAATATAATCATCTAAACATAAAAAGACTTCCAGGACAAAACCTACAGGAACTAAACTCCACCCACCGCCCTCAGCCTCTAACAACATGACATCATTTCCTGTTTCTTCATCCTCTGTTTTATAAAACCTTTCTTTACTTTTTTCTATTTCCTTGAAGCCTTTTTACTTTTGTACTGCTCAATCTGATTAGCTTAGCATTAGCATTAGCATTAGCCATGCAGTCCTGAGACCTGTAACATGAACCTGCTCTCTCTCTTTAGAAGCTCCACCAGATGAAACAGTGGATTTTAGAGTTGTCTTAGTTTCATTTTCTAGCTTCTCTGCAGAGTTTCATCTTTCTGTTAGTCGGAGTTTTATAACCGAGAAAATAAAAGTGAGTCGATCGGAGCTCAACGAGTACGACTGG
This sequence comes from Sebastes paucispinis, assembly GCA_036937225.1. Lineage (NCBI taxonomy): Eukaryota > Metazoa > Chordata > Actinopteri > Perciformes > Sebastidae > Sebastes > Sebastes paucispinis. Next base: position 420,881 of record JAUPFX010000004.1, on the reverse strand, counting down.
TTCTGTGTTTGTGTTTACAGATAACCATCACAGACTCTATCCCCTCAGTCACCTCCACCACCTCCATCACCTCCACCACCCATAGTTACCGTTGCTAATCTGTCAGTCTCTCCGTACATCAGACCGCCACATACAGTACTTCACTAATGCCGGCATCAGACTCCCGGATATTTGTGTCTTTGACGATGGTCACCATGTCAGATCTAACGATCACAGCGCCATAAACTCTTGCAGTGTCTCGGTCGGGTGACTGGCAAGACTACACGTATGACCACGACCAATCACGGCACGTCATATTCCACCATCGTGCACAAGTTCAGACGTCATCGGGGAGGCGGTTGAAGCAACTCTCGATAATGGCAACAGAAGCGTTGTGTGTGATGCTGGCGGTCTGGTGATGCTCCTGGGTGGCACAGAGAGGACGGTATGGGCTGTCCATACTTCAGTCCGTTTGGTTGTCCCACCTGACGGCAGCAAACATCCCTCCTCCTTTTCTCCATTTTGTTTATTACCAAGTGACCTGACTGTGACTGCGCGCTGGAGAGAGCACCTGATTGGTCAACGCAAAGGAACATGTCGTAGGAGATGACGTCACACTAGGCGTGTCGAGACGAAACATTCTGACAGGCTAGACTTTTCCTCGGGGTGTCGTGGGGCGTACAGACGTGGCGTCGGTTGTCGTGTACTATGACACACTACACCAGATAAGAGGATCAATATTCACACACGACACGAATTTATCGTTCCTGATCCCCTATGACGGCCGCGTCGTGCTGTAATCGATCCCCTACGACGGCCGCGTGGGGCTGTAATCGATCCCCTACGACGGCCGCGTCGTGCTGTAATCGATCCCCTACGACGGCCGCGTCGGGCTGTAATCGATCCCCTACGACGGCCGCGTGGGGCTGTAATCGATCCCCTACGACGGCCGTGTCGTGCTGTAATCGATCCCCTACGACGGCCGCGTCGGGCTGTAATCGATCCCCTACGGCGGCCGCGTCGGGCTGTAATCGATCCCCTACGGCGGCCGCGTCGGGCTGTAATCGATCCCCTACGGCGGCCGCGTCGGGCTGTAATCGGGCTGATATCAGGCTTCCTGGTAGCCTTATGAGAATACACTGTTTACCATTGGCAGAGCATTTTGGCAAGTTTTTCTTGGGCGCTCCCCACATAATCAGCTGTGCTGCTCATCCCACAAATGCATGATCCTTACAAGTGTGACATCATTGTGAAGGTAAATAAACAGGCTTTCCAACGATGTAGAATACAATGACCATTAGCATTGATACAACAGAGAAATAATCCACCAAACACAAGTTTAACAACTTTGTTTTTCCAGTATATATACATGTATCTATATATATATACATATATATATATATATATACCAGCGGTACTGGTCTGGTCTGGTACTGGTCTGGTCTGGTACTGGTCTGGTCTGTTACTGGTCTGGTCTAGTACTGGTCTGGTCTAGAACTGGTCTGGTCTAGTACTGGTGTGGTCTGGTACTGGTCTGGTCTAGTACTGGTCTGGTCTGGTACTGGTCTGGTCTAGTACTGGTCTGGTCTGGTACTGGTCTGGTCTAGTACTGGTCTGGTCTAGTACTGGTCCAGTATCAGACATGATTGTCTGTCAGTCAGTTAGATTTACATAATTAAAGGTAAAACCAGACCTCCTTTCCGTCTGCTCACTAATTACAGATGTAATATAATATGTTATATGTTTATTCTTATATATATAATAATAATATATATAATATATAAACAGACCTCCAACATGTAAACAAAGAAATAAAAATGGCTTCCAGGAATCAAACATACAGTATTTAGTCTCGTCTCGTAGAGAAGAGAAGTGTTTGAATCTTTGAATCTTTGAATCTTTGAATCTTTGCACTGTTTGAATCTGGGATGTCAAACAACCACCTCCTGTTGTCATGGTGACCCCACCCCCAGCGGACCAACGCACACAGGAAGTGATGTCAGCGTTGGTGACGTTTTTGTCGAGGGAAGAGAAAGAGTGTGTGCGTGTGTGTGTGTGTGTGTGTGTGTTGCTGAGCTGTAGAGTTTGTCAGGAATGCTGCTGACCAACAGAAACACACAATGACTGACCACACCCACCCCCCCACACACACACACAGACACACACACACACCCAGTGTGTGTCTGTGTGTGTGGGTCAGTCCTCATCAGCTGGACCTGCAGGTGAGTTCCCGTTCTGTTCCTCTCTGTTTGTTGTTACCTGTAGGTGATGTCATCATGACATCACCTACAGGTGGATGACTGTCGAAATGTAAACCTTATCTTAGCCCCGCCCACCACAGTGATTGACAGCTCTGTTACTACGCCAACATTAAAACGTTTGTTTACATCGCTGACGTTTGTCCACATCACTGACGTTTGTCCACATCGCTGACGTTCGTTAACATCGCTGACGTTTGTTAACATCGCTGACGTTTGTCCACATCGCTGACGTTTGTTTACATCGCTGACGTTTGTTAACATTGCTGACGTTTGTTTACATCTCTGACGTTTTATAACATCGCTGACGTTTGTTTACATCGCTGACGTTTGTTAACATCGCTGACGTTTGTTTACATCTCTGACGTTTTATAACATCGCTGACGTTTGTTTACATCGCTGACGTTTGTTAACATCGCTGACGTTTGTTTACATCGCTGACGTTTGTTTACATCGCTGACGTTTGTTAACATCGCTGACGTTTGTTAACATTGCTGACGTTTGTTTACATCGCTGACGTTTGTTAACATCGCTGACGTTTGTTAACA
>JAUPFX010000004.1:405596-413096 GCA_036937225.1 Sebastes paucispinis | reverse complement strand
AGGCGGGGCTCTTTATCTCTGACACACACACACTGAACTAATGCTTTGCTGCTAATGCTACGCTAACATCTATGGACCTTTTCACCCCTGAGTGTTTCCATAGTAACTGACCTGGTCTCTCTCTGTTGTTTCCATAGTAACTGACCTGGTCTCTCTCTGTTGTTTCCATAGTAACTGACCTGGTCTCTCTCTGTTGTTTCCATAGTAACTGACCTGGTCTCTCTGTTGTTTCCATGGTAACTGACCTGGTCTCTCTGTTGTTTCCATGGTAACCGTCATCTCTGTTGTTTCAGAAACCCTCGGCAGTTAACCGTCAGGATGTTCTGACTCCTCAGAGTTTCCAAACATCGAGCTCCGTTCAGCATCTTCCTCCATCAGAACCTCTGCCCGCCGCCGGCCACGCAGCTCCTCCTGCCACCATGGACAGCGTCCCCCGGAGGTGGGTGCTGAAGCCGCTGTCCCCCCTGCTGCAACCCTCAGACCTGCGCACCATCGCCGGCCCCCCCCGCAGTGACTCCTCTGACCTCGACGATCCGGTCTTCACCTCTGACAGCATCTCTGTCGCTCGTAGTCATTCCTCGGTGGTCGTCTCCTCGCAGCAGGGTGACGGGTCCGGGGACGTGGTGGTTCAGGGCCGGCTGGTCGCGGTGTCACAGGATGGAGGGAGCACCAGCGACGAGTGGCATCCCAGCAGCCCCAGCAGTCCCAGCAGTCCCAGCAGTCCCAGCAGCAGCCTGGGCTCTCACTGCGGCTTCTACTCCTTCGTAGAGGATCCAGTGAGTCCCGAAGCTGAGCAGAACGAAGCCTGGATGGTCTCACCGCAGCGACAGACTCAGCTGGCAACCCTGAAGGAAGAGAAAGGATTCAAACTACAGACCTACACAAGAAGCAGGAAGCCAGAGAGTCTGTTCGCAGAGAGCAACGGAGACTCACAGTACAACCTGGATTTGAAGAACAACGTCGAAGTGGTCCGGGAGGAAGAGGAGAAGCAGCTTCGGAAGGAGATCATTCGCGGCCAAGCACCGAAGAAGAACCCAACATTCAAAGATCAGCTGGAGAATCTGGATCTGATGACCCAACTGACGGAAGGGTTCAGTGTGAGCTACAGTCCTGCCAGCTCCAGACCAGAACCTCCCTGCATTGCTGAACCCGGGAGCATCGACAAGGAGCAGATCAACTTCAGCGCTGCCCGACAACAGTTCCTGAAGATGGAGCAGGACCGTCTGATTGCGACCCCCCGCCCTCTGTGGTCCACAAGAACACATCTGAACATGTCTCTGCAGCCAGGTCCGGATGTGTCCTCGTCAAAGCAGGTGGAGGTGTACGACGGCGTTGAGGTGAGCGAAGATACAACTCCATTTAAACCAGCAGGAGAAGATGAGACCTACCGAGAGAGGAAGGTGACGGTGTGCCGGACTGAGGAGAGTCTCAGCCAGCAGAGCGGTGTGTTCGATGACCTGAACTCCGGCTTGGAGGAGCTGCCTGTGGAGGTGGGCGGCGGCTACACCAGTGATGAAGGCGTGTTCACCGACAACACTCGGCAAGATAACAGGAGTGGCTATGAGACCCCGATCGAAAGGGAGATCCGGTTGGTTCAGGAACGTGAGGAGAACCTACGACGCTTTCGGGGGCTGAAGCACAGTGACAGCAGAACAGAGATAGTCGAGATCAAAACCAAACGTTTACAGTCGCCGCTGACGCCCGTCAGAGCCAAAGAGAAGAACCGAGTCAGCTTCATCATCCAGCGTGAGATCCAGAAGGAGATCCAGAGGAAGGAGGAGCCTCAGCAGCAGGGAGGGATCCTGAGACGGTACAGTCCAGATCCTCCACAGGCCCTGGAGGAGCCTCAGGAGCAGGGAGGGATCCTGAGACGGTACAGTCCAGATCCTCCACAGGGGCCGGAGGACATAGAGGGGCAGGTTGACCAACAGGACCAGGACAAGAGGACAGAAGAAAGACTTCAGTCTGAGTTTGGAAACGCTGACGTCTTCCCGTCGCCGTGCTGTCCTCATCGACACCCCGAAGAAACCGAGACGGACATCAGCCAAATGAGTTCAGCTCCTTCTTCCTTCTCTGGTAGGGACTCAGAGGTTCAGGATACAAGAGGTTTCCGCCAAGATCGAACATCGACACCTCACCGCGATACAACCTCAACCACGCCTGGGTCCTGGAGGGAGAACCTGGAGTCCACCGGCCTGCAGTCTAGAGGACAAGGAGCTCCAGATTTCATCGAGAAGGAGATCGAGGAGGCGCTGAGACGGGAGCAGGAGCTGAGGGAGCTGAGGGAGCTGAGGGAGCTGAAGGAGCTGAGGGAGCCGAGGGAGCTGAAGGAGCTGAGGGAGCTGAGGGAGCTGATGGAGCCGAGGGAGGAGACTGATGGGAAGCTCTTCTCTCCAGCTCCTCTGGTGGAACAAGCAACCAAAATGGCCGTCAGTCAGTTCTACCCACCTGTAAACACAGGTATGTACTCATCAAGGCTGGATTACCAACTAGGAGACCTGGGCAGCTGCCCCAGACATCCAGGAGCCCCACAGCAACGGGTTCACCCCTACATAGCAACGGTCTGTTATACGTAGCAACGGTCTGCTATACGTAGCAACGGTCTGTTATACGTAGCAAGGGTCTGTTATACACAGTAACGGTCTGTTATACGTAGCAACGGTCTGCTATACGTAGCAACGGTCTGTTATACGTAGCAACAGTCTGTTATACACAGCAACGGTCTGTTATACGTAGAAACGGTCTGTTATACGTAGAAACGGTCTGTTATACACCGCAACGGTCTGTTATACGTAGCAACGGTCTGTTATGCGTAGCAACGGTCTGTTATACGTAGTAACGGTCTGTTATACGTAGCAACGGTCTGTTATGCATAGCAACGGTCTGTTATACGTAGCAACGGTCTGTTATGCATAGCAACGGTCTGTTATAGACAGCAACGGTCTGTTATACGTAGTAACGGTCTGCTATACGTAGTAACGGTCTGTTATACGTAGCAACGGTCTGTTATGCATAGCAACGGTCTGTTATACGTAGTAACGGTCTGTTATACATATGTAGCCGTATAATAAAGAGTTGAAGTGTTTCCAGGTGATCCTGATGGATCCGCCTCCAGACACACGTTTACCTGTAGATTGTTTTTCACACCTGCTTTTATTGTAGTCAAAGTTCTTCAGTGACGTGGCTGCAGCTCCTCTAACGTCCAGCTGGTGATGCTGCGACTGAAAACCTCCAACGTCAAAGTCAGTCTGATGGAGGATTTTCACAATAAAAGCTAGTTGTGTGTTGGTTGACAGGTGTCTCGGCCCGTCACACCGAGAGACCAGTTTCACCAGCCACTGATACGTGACCTTTGACCTCAATAAAAACAGGCTGCTGACTGATAGGGGTTCTCTCTGCACGCTGAGTTCAGATGATTTATCAGTGGGTGATTTATCAGTGAGTGATTTATCAGCAGCAGCGGAGCTTCAACTGTCCGTGTGGTGAATAAAAGCGACTGAAACCTGAATGGAGTCTGGTGAGCTGCTGCTGCTGCTGCTGCTTCAATCAGTAACTCAACGAGAGGACGACCAAAGTCCAGCAGCTTCAGGACGATTAGACTTCCTGTGAATCAGTAACCAATCAGCAGGTTTCAAGACGTCAGTGTGTGATGTCATTGATGATGTCATTGATGATTTCCATCCTGTTGTGTTTCAGATAAACCCGTCAGTGTGTCCTCTCCTTGTCCCTTCGTCCGTCTGCCCTCCCTGTCCTTCATCACTGCTCAGCCCTGGTCCTCCTCCTCCCCCCCCCCTCTCAGAGGTCTGACGGAGACTCTGCTGCAGGACTTTGAGGAGAGACGAGTCAAAGTGAAGCTGGAGGACGGCGCAGTAAGTCATCACTACATCCTGCCTCTTATTTTGAAAGTCTTTGTGCTTCCTGTCAGTCTAAATAAAGTTTGATTCAGCAGGTTTATATGATGACCCGTCTACAGGGATAAAGGTGGTTGACTGGTTAACTGGTTGGTTGGTTGGCTGGTTGGTTGACTGGTTAACTGGTTGGCTGGTTAACTGGTTGGTTGGCTGGTTGGTTGTTTGGTTGGTTGGCTGGTTAATTGATTACCTGGTTGGCTGGTTAACTGGTTAACTGGTTGGCTGTTTGGCTGGTTGACTGGTTAACTGGTTGACTGGTTAACTGGTTGGTTGGTTAACTGGTTACCTGGTTTACTGGTTAGCTGGTTGGCTGGTTAACTTGTTGGTTGGCTGGTTGGTTGGTTGGTTGGCTGGTTAACTGGTTGGCTGGTTAACTGGTTAACTGGTTAACTGGTTGGCTGGTTGGCTGGTTAACTGGTTAACTGGTTGGTTGGCTGGTTGGTTGGTTGGCTGGTTAAATGGTTACCTGGTTAACTGGTAGGCTGGTTAACTGGTTGATTGGTTGGTTGGCTGGTTGGTTGACTGGTTAACTGGTTGGTTGGTTGGTTAACTGGTTACCTGGTTGGCTGGTTAACTGGTTGGTTGGCTGGTTGGTTGTTTGGTTGGTTGGCTGGTTAATTGATTACCTGGTTGGCTGGTTAACTGGTTGGCTGGTTGACTGGTTAACTGGTTGACAGGTTAACTGGTTGACTGGTTAACTGGTTGGTTGGTTAACTGGTTACCTGGTTTACTGGTTAGCTGGTTGGCTGGTTAATTTGTTGGTTGGCTGGTTGGTTGGTTGGTTGGCTGGTTAACTGGTTAACTGGTTGGCTGGTTGGCTGGTTAACTGGTTAACTGGTTAACTGGTTGGTTGGCTGGTTGGTTGGTTGGCTGGTTAAATGGTTAACTGGTAGGCTGGTTAACTGGTTGGTTGGCTGGTTAACTGGTTACCTGGTTGGCTGGTTGGTTGGTTGGCTGGTTAACTGGTTGGCTGGTTGGCTGGTTAACTGGTTGGTTGGTTGGTTGGCTGGTTGGCTGGTTAAATGGTTAACTGGTTGGCTGGTTGGTTGGTTGGCTGGTTAACTGGTTGGCTGGTTGGCTGGTTAACTGGTTGGTTGGTTGGTTGGCTGGTTGGCTGGTTAAATGGTTAACTGGTTGGCTGGTTAACTGGTTAACTGAAACTAAACATGTTGATTCGTCCTTAACTGCTGATCTGAAATCTCTGAATCTCTTCTGTGTTTTCTTCTTTCAGTATGCGGGAATTCAGCCGGTCGACGACGTGAATAATGAGGTACAACCCAACTATAACCAGCTGTTCACCAGCTGTTCACCAGCTGTTCACCAGCTGTCAACCAGCTGTTCGCCAGCTGTTCACCAGCTGTTCGCCAGCTGTTCACCAGCTGTTCACCTGCTGTCTCTATGCCTCTTTATCTCATTTTATTCTTGTCTCCTTGTCTCCTTGTCTCCTTGTCTCCTTGCCTCCACTGTTTCAGGTCGTTGAGTCGACTCGAGTTACTCGCCATAAGAACCAACGCGCTCTGCGCTGGGAGGCCGGGGTGTTCTCCAACCAGGCGGACCAGTGAGACCAGCTGGACCTGGACCAGAGGCTGGACCAGGACCAGAGCCTGGACCTGGACAGGACCAGGACCTGCAGGATAACATGGCGACTGAGATTGAAATGGTTTTAAACTGGAACACTCCAAAGAAACGGCTGCTCCTGATTGGTTCTCTCTGCTCGTCCAATCAGCTGCTGAGTAGACGAACAGAGACGACGAGTCTGATTCACGTAGACGAGACAGAAAGAGTTAAAGAGATAAAGAGTTAAAGAGTTAAAGAGATAAAGAGTTAAAGAGATAAAGAGTTAAAGAGTTAAAGAGATAAAGAGTTAAAGCGTTAAAGAGTTAAAGAGATAAAGAGTTAAAGAGATAAAGAGTTAAAGCGTTAAAGAGTTAAAGAGATAAAGAGTTAAAGAGATAAAGAGTTAAAGCGTTAAAGAGTTAAAGAGATAAAGAGTTAAAGAGATAAAGAGTTAAAGAGATAAAGAGTTAAAGAGATAAAGAGATAAAGAGTTAAAGAGATAAAGAGTTAAAGAGATAAAGAGTTAAAGAGATAAAGAGATAAAGAGTTAAAGAGTTAAAGAGATAAAGAGTTAAAGAGATAAAGAGATAAAGAGTTAAAGAGTTAAAGAGATAAAGAGTTAAAGCGTTAAAGAGTTAAAGAGATAAAGAGTTAAAGAGATAAAGAGTTAAAGCGTTAAAGAGTTAAAGAGATAAAGAGTTAAAGAGATAGAGATGTAGTAGAAGTGATCACCTGAAGTTTCTGATTGTTTTCATGATTTTAAACCGACACATCCAATAAAAATCATCCTTCAGACTGATAGACTCTCCTGCTGTCTGTTAACACCTCAAAATATTAATAAAATAAAATCAGTGTGTAAAGGTGAGGCCCGACTCTGAAGGTGTAAAACTTACACTGGTCCTCACAAAGATAGCTGTACAAGCACACACACACACACACACACACACACACACACACACACACACACACACACACACACACACACACACACACACACACACACACACACACACACACACACACACACACACACACACACACACACACACACACACACACACACACACACACACACACACACACACACACACACACACACACACACACACACACACTCATGTCCTGCACCTTCAGGCTCATTATGCAGTTTCCACGGCAACAGTGTTGATGGCTGATATAGAGATAAGGGCTCCAACACGCGCACACGCGCACACATGCACACACGCACGTACACACAAAATGGTACACACACATATATATATATATATATACACACACACATATATATGTATATATACATGTATATATACATATATATGTATGCTGTGTGTATATATCTCCAGAACACCTGGTAAAAGGAGCTCATGGTGAGATTAGTGTTTTTGTGTATTTGTACTCTGAAGATATTTCCGTGTTAAAGATGATGACTGGTCCTCACAGAGATGGAGAGACACGCTGCTGCCCTCACACACACCTCCATCCTCTTCCTTCACTTCCTGGAGGCCATCCAGCCTGTTGCCATGGCGACAGCAACCAGGAATAAACGTGTGTGTGTGTGTGAAACCTTACTGTAATCGGTCCAGATATCAGGATGTACTAACGTGTCACATGACCTGTCTCACCTGCATCTCATTAACCTCCTCAGCCTCTTCCCACAGATACCCCCTTAGTTCTCTGTCCACCTGTCTACCTGTATACATGTCCACCTGTCTACATGTCCAAATGTCCACCTGTCTACCGGTCCACATGTCTACCTGTCCCCCTGTCTATATGTCCACCTGTCTACCTGTCTACCTGTCTACATGTCCACGTCTACCTGTCTACATGTCCACCTGTCTACCTGTCCACATGTCTACCTGTCTACATGTCCACCTGTCTACCTGTCTACTTGTCTACATGTCCACGTCTACCTGTCTACATGTCCACCTGTCTACGTCTACCTGTCTACATGTCCACCTGTCTACCTGTCCACATGTCTACCTGTCTACATGTCCACCTGTCTACCTGTCCCCCTGTCTACATGTCCACCTGT
>JAUPFX010000004.1:363096-400596 GCA_036937225.1 Sebastes paucispinis | reverse complement strand
CATAATAAAGGCCATATTCTGGATCTCGTCTGCTCTGCCAACGTCCCGGTTCTGAACATCCACCCATCCCCCTTTCCCCTTTCTGATCACAAACTCATCCAATTCACAATCCCTTCCCCATCACCCCGTCTGAAACTCCCCAGAGTCATCTCATTTCGCAACATCAAGTCCATTGATCCCCTCCATCTCTCCGACCTGCTATCTGCTGCCCTCCACCTGGACCCACCCCCCACCTCGCCCGATGATCTCACCAACCACCTCAACGCCACCCTGTCTGCCTCCCTCAACTCACTGGCCCCCCTGAGAACCAAAACTGTTTCATTCAACACCTCCTCCCCCTGGTTCACACCCCACTTCAGAAAACTCAAACAAACCGGCCGCCAACTTGAACGCCTCTGGAGAAAATCATCACTTACTGTTCACCTCGAAGCCTACAAATCTCACCTCATCACCTACAAAGACGCCATCACTGCTGCCAAATCTGACTACTTCTCCACCAACATCAATGACCCCACCCGTAACCCCCGAACCCTCTTCTCCACTGTCAACACTCTCCTCAAGCCTCGTGCCATCACCCTCTCTGACCCCTCACCCGATCTTTGCAACTCATTCCTTCAGTTCTTCAGCGACAAAATCACCACCATCAACAACTCACTGCTCCCCGTGTCTGACCCAGCAGCAACCACACCGACCCCTATTTTCTCCATCCCTCTGGACCCCCTGACTCCTCCCCCCAGCACCGCCTCTCCTGGTTCGACCCTGTTGACTCAGCAACCATTGCCAAACTCATCAGCACATCCAAACCCACCACCTGCTCCCTGGATCCCCTCCCCACCCCCCTGCTGAAGTCCTGCCTCCCTGTCCTATGCCCCTACCTCACCGACCTCTTCAACTCCTCACTGTCCCATGGAACTGTCCCCTCAGCCTTCAAAACTGCTGCTGTCACCCCCACACTCAAGAAACCTGGTCTGGACCCCTCCTGTCTCAATCACTACCGCCCTATCTCCAACCTCCCCTTCCTCTCCAAAACCCTCGAACGCCTCGTCTCCACCCAGCTCCAATCCCACCTGTATTCCAACAACCTGCTTGAACCCCTCCAATCTGGCTTTCGCCCCCTCCACAGCACAGAAACTGCACTCCTCCAAGTCCTCAATAACCTCCTCACCTCTGCTGACACCGGAGCCCTCAACATCCTCATCCTCCTGGACCTGAGTGCAGCCTTCGATACCGTGAGTCACAACATTCTTCTCACCAGACTCCAAGACATCGGTATCGAAGGTACTGCACTCAGCTGGCTCCAGTCATACCTCACCAACAGATCTCACTTCATCTCCCTTCACAACAACTCCTCTGCCACATCCACAGTCACACAAGGTGTCCCCCAAGGCTCTGTACTCGGTCCACTCCTGTTCATAATCTACTTATTCCCCCTCAGTCAGATCCTACGCCACTTCAACCTGGACTTCCACTGCTATGCTGACGACACTCAGATCTACCTCAGCACCAACACCCCTCACAACCCACCGCTCTCCCACATCAACTCCTGCCTCTCTGCAATTAAAACCTGGATGCAACAGAACTTTCTAAAACTCAACAGCGACAAAACACAACCCCTCCTCATCGGCTCCAAATCCACCCTCACCAAAACCAACAACCTCACACTCAACATCGATGGCACTTCTGTTTCCCCCTCCCCCGAGGCACGTAACCTTGGCGTGATCTTTGACTCCACCCTCTCCCTTGAGCCCCACATCCGCCAACTGGTCAAAATATCCTTCTTCCACCTTCGCAATATCGCAAAAATCCGTCCGTCCCTCACACCCCCTACAGCAGAGAAACTCATCCACGCCTTCATCTCCTCCCGCCTTGACTATTGCAACTCTCTCCTCTATGGCATCAGCAACACCTCCATAAATAAATTACAACTGGTCCAGAATGCAGCTGCCCGATTCCTCACCCATACCAAATCATGGCATCATATCACCCCAGTCCTGAAAGACCTTCACTGGCTCCCCGTCTCCCACCGGATCTCCTACAAAATCCTGACCCTCACCTACAAAGCCCTCCACCAACTTGCACCCCCCTATCTCTCTGAACTCCTCTCCCCCTACCAACCTCAACGGTCCCTCAGATCCACCTCGGCTGGTTTACTCTCCACCCCCACGTCCAAACTCCGCAGCTTTGGGGACAGAGCATTCTCCAGGGCAGCTCCCAAGCTCTGGAACTCACTCCCCAATCTCATCAGAGACTCCGATTCCCTCACCACATTCCAGTCCCGCCTCAAAACACATCTTTTCTCATCTGCTTACCCGTAGCCCCCCCCCCCCCCACCATCAGTCCATGTGTCTGGATGTGATTGTGCCCGTGTATGTCGCTTTTTGTCGTTCGTCTCCTGTCTGTCTGTCTCACACCGTTCTCCCCCCGACTATGTTAAAGCGTCTTTGAGATTAATATAAAGCGCTATATAAATCCAATATATTATTATTATTATTATCATCATTATTAATAATAATGATAATAATAATAATAATATTAAAAAAATAATAATGATAATAATGATAATGATAATAATAATAATAATAATAATGATAATGATAATAATAATAATAATAATGATAATAATAATGATAATAATGATAATAATGATAATGATAATAATGATAATAATAATAATGATAATAATAATAATGATAATAATAATGATAATGATAATAATAATGATAATAATGATAATAATAATGATAATAATAATAATAATGATGATAATAATAATAATGATAATAATGATAATAATAATGATAATGATAATAATGATAATAATAATAATAATGATAATAATAATGATAATAATAATAATGATAATAATAATAATAATGATAATAATAATAATGATAATAATAATAATAATGATAATAATGATAATAATAATAATAATGATAATTAAAAAAATAATAATAATAATGATAATAATAGAAAATAAATAATAATAATAATAATAATAATTTAAAAAATAATAATAATGATAATAATAAAAAATAATAATTAAAAAAATAATAATAATGGTAATAATAAAAAATAATAATAATAATAATAATTTAAAAAATAATAATAATAATGATAATAATAATAACAAAAAATAATAATAATAATAATTAAAAAAATAATAATAATAATAATGATAATGATAATAATGATGATAATAATGATAATAATAATAATGATAATAATAATAATGATAATAATGATAGTAATAGTAATAATAATAATAATAATAATAATTCACTATGACAGAATGAAATTACAACTTTTGTTTTAAAAATATGACTTTTAAAAAGTTTAAAACGTTTATTCCTGCAGTGGCCTAATAATAATATTCATCATTCACTTAATAGAAAAAATACTTGTTACTACTTTTTTAAACTAATTGTTAAATAAATTCATGTAAATGTAATGAATATTTATATATAATATTTATATATAATATCTAATAATATTATATGATGTATTTAAATGTGGTGTGGCGCCGTAATGAAACCGGTGAGTGTATCTTTACATTCTGAATATTAGCATCTCTATAAATATTTAATATCACATCGGTCCGTCCATAATAAATACACACCTTCACATTCACACACACACAAACACTCTCGACCAATCAGAGAGCAGCAAACAAACAAGCATGCTGAGAATCACTATAGCAACCGAACCATCACGACAGGAAGGCAGCGCACTCGTCCAGGTGGCCTAATATACAATCAGTGTCTGTTTATCGTCCGCATCCCGCCAGCCAATCACAGCCACGGGCCACGCACCCTCGGAGGAGGCGGGGCTTGTGATGTCGGGCGGCGGCGGATCAGGAGGATCTCGGCGGATCAGGAGGATCTCGCCGATGCAGGTTTTTCAGGTTTGTTGCATGTTTGTGCTTCAGAATGAGTCTTTAAAGTCGTCTCTGTGGTTCCAGATTATCCACAGAATGAGTTGCCATGGTAACGCTCCAGCTTCCCGCTCGGTGGGTCAACGCCGCCGTCGGTCGACTCGCCGCCACAGATGAAGGTAATAAAGTGATCGGTGAACCGGACCGACGGCGTCTGAACCAGATAACGTTCTGTGGAGAGAGAACCATCCGGCGTGTTGAGCCACCGAGCGTCGAGCCGGACCGACCGGCACCACGGTCCTCGCCGCCGTCCCGGTCTGTGCTGTTAATGACCAGTTTCAAAATAAGGCTTTTGTTTTGAAAGGATGAGAGACTAGTCCTTGAACCTTCGTCCCTGCAAACTCTTATAGTAGTTCTCCTGTTCAGTCTGGTTACGGATCTCCCGATCCAACAGAACCAGCGCCGTCTTGCGTCTCATGGCTATCTCCTTGCGCTGAGCCTCCGCCGACATCTCCGCCTGGGGGTGATGCGGGGGCGGGTCTGGGTCGCGGTCGACCGTAGCACGCGGCGAGGCGGATCGGTGTGGCCGGAAGCTGCTGCCGTGGGCGGCGGAGTCTCCCCGGTTCAGGCTGTTCAGGTCGTAGGTGTCTCGCGGGTCGCCCCCGTTGGATGCCCCCGCCCACTCCCACGGGTTACCGTTACCTGCGAGGGGCGGGGCTTGAAGAGGGGGAGGGGCTTGGACGACGGGATGGTGAGGGGCGTGGGCATCCACGGTGATTATACCCGACCCCTCCCGCTGCTGCTCGGAGGGGGGGCGGTAGTGCGGAGAGTCGGTGGTGGACGAGGTGCCGGAACAGGTGGAGGTGGTCTCGGAGGACTTGTCCCCCGAGGAGGAGGAGGGGAGGAGGCCCTGCTGCTTCGACATGGCGATGACCTGCATGAGTCGTGGCTGGTTGGTGGTGCCGCGGCCCGACCCCTCCCCGCTCGTCTTCTCTCGGATGGCGAGCCACTTGGCCCGGGTCACGGCGCTCTTTGGGGACACCGGCGGGGGTCCTGCTTCAGGGATCTGTGGCGGTCTGGGAGTCGCCACAGCTTTGGCGCCCCCTGGAGGCGGAGTGGGGTTACGACTAGAGGTCACCCTCCCAGACTGCACTGCGGGCTGGTATACGGGTACCTGAGACCCGCTCTCGTCTGTCCCCACGGATCCCACCTCGGAGCCGTCCTCGCTGGCCTCGCGCTCCGCCTCGTCCCGGACACTCAGACCTCTCATCTCCATCGACTTCTGTTTCCACTCCGACACCAACTGCTGCGAACGCATCGGGTCCATGGGGACCTGCACGGCCTTCAGACGCCGCTGCACCGGCTGGACCGGCTGCACCGGCTGCACCAGATCCTCCGGTCCCGGGTTGGCCCCCAGCACCCCGTTGACGTTCATGCTGGCCCTCGGCAGCGTGTTACTGAAGGTCAGCATGGTCTCCTTCCCCATGGGGCTGCGAGGAGCCAGCAGCTCCACGTCCACGCTGGCCCTCTTCAGGCTCCCCATGGAGGTCTTCTCCCTCTGCAGGGGCCCCACGCCCTCCAGCCGGTTCATGGGGGCCGGCGCCGCCGCAATCTCGTCGTTACTCTCTGAGGCGGAGGCGGGGCCCTTGTTGTAGACGGACTCGTGTCCTCGCTCGGTCAGCGCTCGCAGAGGGTCCTCCTTCGGCGGCGGGGGAGGCGGGGCTGGAGTGATGTCGTCCGACGACTTGAAGTTGGCCACGGCGTGAAACGCCTGAAGAGGAAGTAGAGAAGCATCTTTACACGTTTCCTCTGATGCTACATGTATTACATCTCATATAATATCACATGTATTATATCTCATATAGCAGCTTCAGGTCTCACCAGGTAAGCGGCGACGAAGGCTCCGATGAGGAAGCCCACGTACACGTCGATGGGATGGCTGCGATGCTGAGTGATCTGAGTCAGACCCGTCAACGCCGCCGCGATGGCGAAAGCGAAAACCAAGACGGGTTTCAGCAGTTTGGTGCTGTCGGAGATGGTCGAGTTAAAATACATCTGAAACACAAGAGAATCACAAGTCAAGACTTCTAAACATATCAGTTCATATTAATAAGTTATATGTAACTATATGGATCTATATGTATCTATATGTATCTATATGTAACTATATGGATCTATATGTAACTATATGTATCTATATGTAACTATATGTATCTATATGGAACTATATGGATCTATATGTATCTATATGTAACTATATGTATCTATATGGATCTATATGTAACTATATGTAACTATATGGATCTATATGTAACTATATGTATCTATATGGATCTATATGTAACTATATGTAACTATATGGATCTATATGTAACTATATGTAACTATATGGATCTATATGTAACTATATGTAACTATATGGATCTATATGGATCTATATGTAACTATATTCATTCAGTATGTCTTTCTTTCTTTAATAACATCTGAGCTGATCTGTTGATCCGTCGTCTCCATGGAGTCAATCATCAGTTTAAATAAAGGTTTGCTGGTTTGAACTCACAGAAACGTAAACTGCGGCGAAGGCAGACAGAGTTGCATGCTGGGAAGGGAACGTCTTCCTGTCGGGACAGGAGGAAGAGCAGAAAGTTTAATCAATAATCAGTAATCAGGTGAATCAGTGAACTCAACCTGAACAGGTGACTCACCTGGCGGCCATGATGGCGTGCTGGTCGTGACCCGAGCAGATGTCTTTAGTGATGTAAGCGTTCCGATCGCAGGAGACGCCCACCAGCGTGTAGTTGGGTTTACAGACGGTGAGGAAGAACGGAGCGTGGTAACCCGTCGACAGCTGGATGATGTCAGTGACCAGCGCCGTCGCACACAGACCGAACACGTGCACACCTGCAGAGAGACAGATGGGTGTGAGGACCGAACACCTGTAGCTGCGGGTGCAGGTGTAGCTGCAGGTGTAACTGCAGGTGCAGGTGCAGGTATGGCTACAGGTGCAGGTGCAGGTGCAGGTGCAGGTACAAGTGTGGCTACAGGTGCAGGTGTAGCTGCAGGTGCAGGTTTGGCTACAGGTGCAGGTGTGGCTACAGGTGCAGGTGTAGCTGCAGGTGCAGCTGCAGGTGCAGGTGCAGGTGCAGGTGCAAGTGTGGCTACAGGTGCAGGTGTAGCTGCAGGTGCAGGTTTGGCTACAGGTGCAGGTGCTGGTGTAGCTGCAGGTGCAGGTGCAGGTGTAGCTGCAGGTGTAGTCAGCATCGTACCTACGAAGCGCACCGTCCTCCTCAGGAAGGAGTTGAAGTTGCAGCCTCCGGCGTTGATGCTTCCTTCAGGTCTGCGGAGCTTCATTCTGGACTGCAGGCAGTAGATGAGACCCTCAACCAGCATGATCTGGTTCAGGAAACAAAGGCACCCTCAGGACCTAAAACTAAGTCCTGATCAGACAGTTTCTCTGGTTCTGTTTGGACCCACAGCTCTGGGTTCAGGTTCAGGACTGATGGAGGTCTTTATGGTTACTGCTGAGACCTGAGACCCTGTGGTGGGTCTCGCAACAATACTGGACCCTACCAGACCTGAATCAGACCAGATCCACATGGTATCTGGTCTGATTCAGGTCCCAGGTCAGGTCTTGGTTACAGTCTTATCTTCAGTGTTTGTGTGTGTGTGTGTGTGTGTGTGTGTGTGTGTGTGTGTGTTACCGAGGCCGCTGGTCCGGCGAAGGCGAGGCTCAGCAGCATCAGCAGTGGGATCAGTTCGTCTCCCCCGTCTACGTACGGCATGCTGAGCTCTCGGTCGCGGCAGCGGAACCCGACCTGCGCCGGCTGCACCACGTCGGTCAGCTCCAGGAAGTACAGAGACACCATAGAGGAAGCCACGATGGGCAGCTGCAACCACATCAACCACAACATCAACCACAACAACCACCACGACAACAACATCAATCACAACAACCACATCAACAACCACAACATCAACCATAACAACCACAACAACAACCAAGACAACCACATCAACAACCACGAAAACCACATCAACCACAACATCAACCACATCAACAACCACATCAACCACAACAACAACCACATCAACCACCACATCAACCACGACAACCACAACAACAACCACAACAACCACGACAACCACAACAACCACATCAACCACGACAACCACGACAACAACCACAACGACAACCACAACAACAACCACAACGACCACAACAACCACAACAACCACATCAACCACGACAACACCAACGACAACCACGACAACCACAACAACAACCACGACAACAACAACCACAACGACAACCACAACAACGACAACCACAACAACAACCATGACAACCACAACAACAACCACGACAACCACATCAACCACAACAACAACCACATCAACCACATCAACCACATCAACCATGACAACCACGACAACAACACATTATTTGTATTATTATTATTGTTGTTATTATTGTTCTCACCTCCACAAAGTAGAAACATGGCAGCAGAGTCAAACTGTCCTTTGGAGGTTTCTTCTTCATCTTCTCAGAGTTCATCATCATCGTGATCCACCTGCAACACACACACACACACACACACACAGTTACAGTATATGAACAGAAGTGTGTTATCACGGCATAAATAAAGATGTTTCATATCAGGTTATTATATTTTATTACAGAGCTTTGCTGAATACTTGATTCTGATTCTCGGTTCTGTGGTCTGTTATTTCTCTATAACAATATACCCTGACCCGCACGTACCCTAACCCAGTAGCTCTCCCAGTAACCTCCAGGCTCAATGTACCCTAACCCAGTAGCTCTCCCAGTACCCTAACCCAGTAGCTCTCCCAGTAACCTCCAGGCTCAACGTACCCTAACTCTGTAGCTCTCCCAGTACCCTAACCCAGTAGCTCTCCCAGTAACCTCCAGGCTTGATGTACCCTAACCCAGTAACTCTCCCAGTAACCTCCAGGCTCAACGTACCCTAACCCAGTAGCTCTCCCAGTAACCTCCAGGCTCCATGTACCCTAACCCAGTAGCTCTTCCAGTAACCTCCAGGCTCAACGTACCCTAACCCAGTAGCTCTCCATGTACCCTAAGGTACTGGGAGTAGCTCTCCATGTAGCTCTCCATGTACCCTAAGGTACTGGGAGAGCTACTGGGTTAGGGTACATGGAGCCTGGAGGTTACTGGGAGAGCTACTGGGTTAGGGTACATGGAGCCTGGAGGTTACTGGGAGAGCTACTGGGTTAGCCCAGTACATGGAGCCTGGAGGTTACTGGGAGAGCTACTGGGTTAGCCCATCTCCCAGTAACCTCCAGGCTCCATGTACCCTAATTAGCCCAGTAGCTCTCCCAGTAACCTCCAGGCTCATCATCATCACCATCATCATCACCACCATCACCACCACCATCATCATCACCATCATCATCACAATCATCACCACCATCATCACCATCGTCACCATCATCATCATCATCACCATCATCACCATCATCATCATCATCACCATCATCACCATCATCACCGTCATCACCACCACCATCACCATCATCACCACCATCATCACCATCATCACCATCACCATCATCACCACCATCATCATCACCATCATCACCATTATCATCATCACCATCATCACCATTATCATCCTCATCACCAACATCATCATCACCATCATCACCACCATCATCACCATCACCATCACCATCATCACCATCATTATCATCCTCATCACCATCATCACCATCATCATCCTCATCACCAACATCATCATCACCATCATCACCACCATCATCACCATCATCACCACCATCATCACCACCACCACCATCATCACCATCACCATCATCACCATCATTATCATCCTCATCACCATCATCACCATTACCATCCTCATCACCAACATCATCATCACCATCATCACCACCATCATCACCATCATCACCACCATCATCACCACCACCATCATCACCATCACCATCATCACCATTATCATCCTCATCACCAACATCATCATCACCATCATCACCACCATCATCACCATCATCACCACCATCATCACCACCACCATCATCACCATCACCATCATCACCATCATCACCATTATCATCCTCATCACCATCATCACCATTACCATCACCACCATCATCATCATCACCACCATCATCACCATCATCACCACCATCATCATCATCATCATCATCATCACCACCATCATCACCATCACCATCATCATCATCATCACCATCATTACCATCATCACCAACATCATCATCACCATCATCACCACCATCATCACCATCACCATCACCATCATCACCATCATTATCATCCTCATCACCATCACCACCATCATCACCAACATCATCATCACCATCATCACCACCATCATCACCATCACCATCACCATCATCACCATCATTATCATCCTCATCACCATCACCACCATCATCACCACCATCATCACCATCATCACCATCATCATCATCACCATTATCATCACCACCATCATCATCATCATCACCATCATCATCACCATCATCACCATCATCACCATCATCACCATCATCATCATCATCACCACCATCATTACCACCATCATCACCACCATCATCACAATCATCACCACCATCATCACCATCACCATCATCATCATTATCATCACCACCATCATCATGATCATCATCACCATCATCATCACCACCATCATTACCACCATCATCATCACCATCACCATCATCATCACCATCACCATCACCATCACCACCATCATTACCACCATCATCATCACCATCACCATCATCATCATCACCACCATCATCACCACCATCATCATGATCATCATCACCATCACCACCATCATTACCACCATCATCATCACCATCATCATCATCATCATCACCATCATCACCATCATCATCACCATCATCACCATCATACACCTGGTAATCACACCTCTACACCTGAACCTGCTGCCAATTAACATCTGACCAATCAGAGCACAGAGAGACAGGTAGACAGACAGGTAGACAGACAGACAAATGGATGGACAGACAGGTAGACAGACAGACAGGTGTACACACATAGAGACAGACAGACAGGTAGAAAGACAGACAGACAGATAGACAAACAGTTGGACAGGTAGACAACTAGGGTGACAGACAGACAGGTAGACAGACAGACAGGTGGACAGACAGGTAGACACACATAGAGACAGACAGACAAGTAGACAGACAGGTGGACAGGTAGACAACTAGACAGACAGACAGGCAGACAGACAGGTGGAAAGACATAGAGACAGGTGGACAGACAGGTGGACAGACAGGTGGAAAGACAGACAGACGGCCTGCTGTCTGAAGGACTGCAGTCATTATGTGTCTCTGCAGCTGGTTCTGGTGGACCGGATGTCCAGAGTCTGTCCCGGGTTTATTGTCTCACGCCTCTCTGATGCAGCTTCAGTCGATCTGCTGAATAAATGAGTCAGAGGATGCAGCTCTGCAGCGCGCGCACACACACACACACACGCACACACGCACACACGCGCGCCCACTAGAACCCCAGTAGAACCCACTAGAACCCCAGTAGAACCCAGTAGACCCCCAGAGGAACCTAGTAGAACCCACTAGAACCCAGTATAAATCAGTCGGTCTCACCTCAGACCATCGATCCGCTGTGGTTCCGGTCCCGTTTCCTCCTCCAGCAGCAACAGAACCGGACCGGTACCGGACTCACCTGGCTGGTTGTCCCGGGTCACAGCGGCTCGGTTCTAGTCCCGGTTCAGGCTCCGTTCTGCCTGATGTACCCGAATCTGAAATACCGCAGACAGACAGACCGCTCTCTGCTGCTGCTGCTGCTGCACGGCGTGTGCGTGCGTGCGTATGTGTGCGTTTGTTACAGTGCGTGTTAGAGAGAGACAGCAGAGGAACACGGAGCTGTTTAAAGACCATCAGTGTGTATGAGGTGTATTATGAGTGTATGGCAGGTGATCAGTGTATGGCAGGTGATCGGGGTATGGCAGGTGATCGGTGTATGGCAGGTGATCGGAGTATGGCAGGTGATCGGTGTATGGCAGGTGCTCGGAGTATGGCAGGTGATCGGTGTATGGCAGGTGATCGGAGTATGGCAGGTGATCGGTGTATGGCAGGTGATCGGTGTATGGCAGGTGATCGGTGTATGGCAGGTGATCGGAGTATGGCAGGTGATCGGTGTATGGCAGGTGCTCGGAGTATGGCAGGTGATCGGTGTATGGCAGGTGATCGGAGTATGGCAGGTGATCGGTGTATGGCAGGTGCTCGGAGTATGGCAGGTGCTCGGAGTATGGCAGGTGCTCGGAGTATGGCAGGTGATCGGTGTATGGCAGGTGCTTGGAGTATGGCAGGTGCTCGGAGTATGGCAGGTGATCGGTGTATGGCAGGTGCTCGGAGTATGGCAGGTGATTATACATAGCGATGGACTGCTATACATAGCAACGGTCTGTTTTACGTAGCAACGGTCTGCTATACGTAGCAACAGTCTGTTATACATAGCAACGGTCTGTTATACGTAGCTTAGGTCTGCTATACGTAGCAACGGTCTGTTATACGTCACCAAGTTCTGTTATACGTAGCGTCGGTCTGCTATACCTAGCAACGATCTGTTATACGTCACCAAGTTCTGTTATACGTAGCGTCGGTCTGCTATACCTAGCAACGATCTGTTATACGTAGCGACGGTCTGTTATACGTAGCACATCAACTCTAAAACCTTGTTAGTTTTGAACCTTTCAGTGTAAAAGCTCAATAAAACCTTATGCAAACAACAAAAACAACGGAGCTTTTATTTTGACAGTTTTATTACAAAGTAAAATACAAAACAAACTTTATTTACAGGTAGAAACACTGAACGAGCCACTGAAACATCAGGTGGTGTGTTCAGGTGATGTGTTCAGGTGACGGTTATTCAGGTGATGCATCCATGTGATGCATCCAGGTGATGTTTTCAGGTGATGTGTGCAGGTGATGCGTTCAGGCGATGCGTTCAGGTGATGCGTTCAGGTGATGCATTCAGGTGATGTGTTCAGGTGATGTGTTCAGGTGAGGGTTATTCAGGTGATGCGTTCAGGTGAGGTGTTCAGGTGATGTGTGCAGGTGAGGTGTTCAGGTGAGGGTTATTCAGGTGATGCGTTCAGGTGAGGTGTTCAGGTGATGTGTGCAGGTGAGGTGTTCAGGTGAGGGTTGTTCAGGTGATGCGTTCAGGTGAGGTGTTCAGGTGAGGGTTATTCAGGTGATGCGTTCAGGTGAGGTGTTCAGGTGATGTGTGCAGGTGAGGTGTTCAGGTGAGGGTTGTTCAGGTGATGCGTTCAGGTGAGGTGTTCAGGTGATGTGTGCAGGTGAGGTGTTCAGGTGAGGGTTGTTCAGGTGATGCGTTCAGGTGATGTGTTCAGGTGAGGGTTATTCAGGTGATGTGTTCAGGTGATGCGTTCAGGTGATATGTTCAGGTGATGCGTTCAGGTGATGTGTGCAGGTGATGTGTTCAGGTGATGTGTTCAGGTGATGTGTTCAGGTGATGTGTTCAGGTGATGCGTTCAGGTGATGTGTTCAGGTGAGGGTTGTTCAGGTGATGTGTTCAGGTGATGCGTTCAGGTGATGCGTTCAGGTGAGGGTGGGGGGGATCCTCCTCCACAGACCTCCACACAGACAGTTCTTGATCCAGCGCTGCTCCCACTGCTTCATGGCGTTCGTCTTGTTTGGAGAGCGAAGCATCGTCACACAGCCGCACCTGAACACACCACACAACATTTACATGTTACAACGTTCCTTTAGAGGTTCCTTTAGAGGTTCCTTCAAAGGTTCCTTCAAAGGTTCCTCATGTTTCCTAGAACACGTCTAACGGTACATTCACACCAAACGTGAAGGGAACTTTTAGTGACATAAAGCTGAAGCGGAAGAAACAGGTGAGCGTGCTGTGACATCACTTCCTGTGGACTCACCTGGTGCAGGCCTTGCTCTCCTCTGTGGGACAGACGCCCATATGGACACAACGCAGGTTGTCCATCTTCTGAGAACCGGGACTCCTGCAGGCACAGATGGATCAGAGGTTAACAGGTTCTTTATACTTGAACATGTGATAATGTCAGTGTGTTGAACCGGCAGCCCGTCAGTGAGTCCAGGTCAAGGTGCAGCTCCAGGTGTGTGTGTTACCTGGTGAAGACCTCCAGCGGGGCGGTGGAACCCACTCCGGGCAGAGACGAAGCCTTTCCAAACTGCAGCCTCAGTGGGTGTTTCCCCTGCAGCTTGACGATGACGCCGTCGTTGACCGGGAGCCAGTCCATACCGGGAACCAGCAGCTGGCTGGGCAGCAGGCAGCACTCGTCTATCAGGGTCTCATCGGGGTCCTGGGGGGGTCCGTCGTCCCGGGCTGAGACACAGAGAGTGGGGTTAGTCGGTGAGGACACAGGTCTGGGATCAGTGAGGTGATGTGGGGGGGGTCTTACAGCAGAGCCACAGCTTGGTGAGCAGCCTGAACAGCAGCTGCATGCTGTCCTGGTTGTCCGACGTGGCCGTGAAGGTCGGCAGGCAGCCGGCCTTCAGCAGACCCCAGATCCGGATCATCACCAGCATCTCCCTCAGCATCCCCAGAGACGCACCGTCCCTCATGAAGCCGAACCCCGGCCGGACCATGGAGCCCTGCAGGACCGCAGAACCACAGGACAGGGGCGGAGCACCGCGGGACAGGACCGGAGCACCAAAGGACAGGACCGGAGCACCACGGGACAGAATCAGAGACCACCATCAGCTCAGTTTGGGTAGTTGTTGTTGTTGTGGACTAACCTGTGTGGTGTTCTCGTTAGCTCACCTGGTTGGGCAGGTTGGCCAGCAGGTAGAGGACAAAGTCTCCCACCCACTGGATGAGCTGCTGCAGGGACTGAAGGGGGGGGCCGTCCAACACAAACTCCTCCGTCTTCAGATTGATCATCACCTTATCAATATCTGAGGAGACACACAGTGATCAATCATTGATCATCATCTCACCTGTCCCTCAGGTGTCTCACCTGTGTCGATATTTCACCTGTCCTTCAGGTGTCTCACCTGTGTCGATATTTCACCTGTCCCTCAGGTGTCTCACCTGTGTCGATATCTCACCTGTCCTTCAGGTGTCTCACCTGTCCCTCAGGTGTCTCACCTGTGTCGATATCTCACCTGTCCCTCATGTGTTTCACCTGTCCCTCTCACCTGTCCTTCAGGTGTCTCGCCTGTGTCGATATCTCACCTGTCCCTCATGTATTTCACCTGTCCCTCTCACCTGTCCTTCAGGTGTCTCGCCTGTGTCGATATCTCACCTGTCCCTCATGTGTTTCACCTGTCCCTCTCACCTGTCCTTCAGGTGTCTCACCTGTGTCGATATCTCATCTGTCCCTCAGGTGTCTCACCTGTGTCGATGTTCTTGGCACAGATCTCGGTGAGTCTGTCTCCTGGACTGTGGGTGTTGAGGACGTGGGGCCTCAGCAGAGACTTTAAGGTGGAGCTGATGGCGATCAGCAGCAGTTTGGCGTGGAAGTCGCAGGCTCGAGCCGCCGTCGCCGTGGAGAGTTTACAGAGAGACGCCTTCACCGCCACGATACGCGTCGCCAGAACCTGAGACAGACATCGTACCACTCTTTAATCCCTGTTAGCAGTCGAACCGTCAGTTTGCATGTTCACACTGAAAATAGTTGAAGAGTCGGCTGGTATGAGGAGAAAGCAGCTGAAGTGAAAGATCTGAAAGTTGTCAGACTGTCAGTGACAGAATAAATCAGAGTTCAGCTAACCTGTAACGCGTGAAAGCAGTTGAAGTAGGGGAGATAGTTGAAGTGTGGGAGATAGTTGATGTGGGGGAGATAGTTGAAGTGGGGGAGATAGTCGAAGTGGGGGGGAGATAGTTTAAGTGGGGGAGATAGTTGAAGTGGGGGAGATAGTCGATGTGAGGGGGAGATAGTTGAAGTGGGAGAGATAGTTGAAGTGGGGGAGATAGTTGATGTGGGGGAGATAGTTGATGTGGGGGAGATAGTTGAAGTGGGGGAGATAGTCGATGTGGGGGGGAGATAGTCGATGTGGGGGGGAGATAGTCGATGTGGGGGGGAGATAGTTGAAGTGGGAGAGATAGTTGATGTGGGAGAGATAGTTGATGTGGGGGGGAGATAGTCGATGTGGGGGGGAGATAGCTGAAGTGGGAGAGATAGTTGAAGTGGGGGAGATAATTGATGTGGGAGAGATAGTTGATGTGGGGGGGAGATAGTCAATGTGGGGGGGAGATAGTTGAAGTGGGAGAGATAGTTGAAGTGGGGGAGATAGTTGATGTGGGGGAGATAGTCGATGTGGGGGGGAGATAGTTGAAGTGGGGGAGAGATAGTTGAAGTGAAAGATCTGAAAGTAGTTGGACTGTCAGTGACAGAGTAAATCAGAGTTTAGCTGACCTGTAACGGGTGAAAGCAGTTGAAGTGTCAGTTGAAATGATTTTTTTGTCTTTAAATAAAAAAAGAAAAAAGAAACGATGTGATCTTGAAGTCAAACCAGTTTTAAGAGACATATTTCCGGTTCTGAAGTATTTAAATAAGAGAACACTAACGCCGTTCTCCCATCATGCCTTGCTGACCTGCTGCAGCGCCTGGTTCTGCCTCATGTACTCCTCGTGCAGCTTCTCCACCAGGTTGTGGACCATGGTGGGCTGCACATGCAGCAGCACGTCCCACCAGTCGTAGCCCGTCACCATGCAGTACTCCAGCAAGAACAGCAGGTGGCGCAGCGTCGTGTTCATCTCCAGCACCTGACCCATCGACGGCGACACCCGCAGCATGTGGAGCTGAGGAGGAAACGCTGTTAACCAGCTGACAGGTAGACGTGTCTTCACAGCGGCGGCTTCCTGACCGGCAGGTATTCAGGTGGACTCACCTTGCCGTGGTTGTCGACTCCGGCCAGTGCCAGTGAAGTCCAGGAGAACTGCAGGGCCTTGAAGTGGAGGGCGGGGCCTCCGGTTCTTTGGCGTTTGATGGCGGACTCGTCTCCGGGTCTCTGACCGGAGGACGAGGACGAGGAGCCGTAGAACACCCCCATTGTGTGGAGGGACAGACGGTGGAGGATCTGAATACTGCCGTCATGGAAAGCCAGAGCCAGACCTGAAAACACAGGAGACCCTCAGACAGTCTGCAGGTGAGGTGAGTCCAGGTTCAGGACCAGGTCATGGTACCAGGTCCTGGTCCAGGTACTAACACACTGACAGAGATCTCCTCACCGAGCCCGGGGCAGAACTTGGTGTCTGACGCCACCTTCAGGTCGGTGTTGGAGATGGAGATGGGCAGTTTGGGCAGAGCGACGGCCGACACTCGCTCCAGATCGTTGGTGGTCGTCAGGATCCTCCACTTCAGGATGGTCGGCTGCTTCTCCCCGACTGGACACAGGAGGAGGTCAGAGGTCAAACATCCAACACCGAGTCAGAACCTCAGTTAGAACTGGTTTAACCAGCGTTCCTTACCAACTGGTGATCGGTGCTGGAAAATGTTGTTGACAGGAAGTCCCTCCTTCCTCAGAGACCAACACTCCACGATGCTGCCGCTCTGATTGGACGCACACAGCAGAACCTGCAACACACACATGTTCTGTCTGGTTCTCTGGTTCTGATGGTTCTGTGTGACCTGTCAGAACAGAACTCCTGATATTTGTTTGTACTGGTTCTCCTGGTTACCTGTTCAGAGAATTCTGTGGTTCTACTGGTTACCTGTTCAAAGAATTCTGGTTCTCCTGGTTACCTATTTTGAGTTCTCTGTGGTTCTCCTGGTTCCCTACCTCGAGTTCTCTATGGTTCTCCTGGTTACCTACTCAAGAGTTCTCCCTGGTTCTCCTGGTTCCCTACCTTAAATTCTCCCTGGTTCTCCTGGTTACCTATTTTGAGTTCTCTGTGGTTCTCCTGGTTCCCTACCTAGAGTTCTCTGTGGTTCTCCTGGTTCCTACTCAGAGTTCTCCCTGGTTCTCCTGGTTCCCTACCTAAAATTCTCCCTGGTTCTCCTGGTTACCTATTTTGAGTTCTCTGTGGTTCTCCTGGTTCCCTACCTCGAGTTCTCTATGGTTCTCCTCGTTCCCTACTCAGAGTTCTCCCTGGTTCTCCTGGTTCCCTACCTAAAATTCTCCCTGGTTCTCCTGGTTACCTATTTTGAGTTCTCTGTGGTTCTCCTGGTTCCCTACCTAGAGTTATCTCTGGTTCCCTACTCAGAGTTCTCCCTGGTTCTCCTGGTTACCTGTTCAGAGTTCTCCCTGGTTCTCCTGGTTCCCTAGTTTGAGTTCTCCCTGGTTCTCCTGGTTCCCTAGCTTGAGTTATCTCTGGTTCCCTACTCAAAGTTCTCCCTGGTTCTCCTGGTTACCTGTTCAGAGTTCTCCCTGGTTCTCCTGGTTCCCTAGTTTGAGTTATCTCTGTTTCCCTACTCAGAGTTCTCCCTGGTTCTCCTGGTTACCTGTTCAGAGTTCTCCCTGGTGAGGAACTTGAGGTGGGTGACGGCGGGGTATTTTTCCCTCCTCAGCGGGTCGGTGGTGCAGCGGAGGAACAGTGACGGTAACAGTTCGGTGTCGATGCGACACTTCTCGCTCACCACGCTCACCACCACCTGAACACAAAGAACCTGTTTATCGTTACCGGAACCGGTAAAGGTCAGAGCTCACCACGATAATCAGGTTCCGGTTCTGACCTTGTAGAACTGGACGGGGGACGAGCTGCTGCCGTCGGTCGCCGCCACCACGATGTTCCCTCCTCCGGTGAAGGCGATGTCGGCCAACGCCACCCGTCCTCTCAGCCGGCAGAGACTCTCGCTGGCAGTCAGCAGCGCGCCGCCCGGCTTTAACAGCGACACGGTGACCAAACCGCTCACCGTCACCGCCATCCAGCCCTCCATCGGCTTCCCGCCGAACAGCGTCAGAGACGGAGAGAACTTCACCCGAGAAAACTTCTCACCGAAATTTGTAGAACCCGACTGAACCGGCAAGAGACAAGGAACACGGCAGTTATCAGTTTACCGTTGAAACGTAGATCTATAATAAATGTTTTAGTGTTTGTGTGTCAGGCGGCGTGTTACCATCTCCACGTGTAGCGCCAGCTTCACGCCGTTGTGCAGCCAGCTCAGCGCCACGATGGGATCTCCGTCCAGAGAGCTGGACAGGACGCTCTCCCAGCTGTTCACCAGGTGGTCCGACATCGACCAACATTTAATCTGTCCGTCCCCGTCAGCAGACAGCAGCCTCGAACCTCCACGGATCAATAATTGATCAATAACAGATCAATAAACTCAATAACAGATCAATAACCTCACTAACAGATCAATAACTGATCAATAACTGATCAATAACAGATCAATAACAGATCAATAAACTCAATAACAGATCAATAACCTCACTAACTGATCAATAACTGATCAATAACAGATCAATAACAGATCAATAAACTCAATAACTGATCAATAACAGATCAATAAACTCATTAACGGCTCAATAACAGATCAATAAAAGGTGTTCCAGGCGTGACTGAGTGGAGCTCTCACCTGATTGGTCCCACTCCAGACAGGAAATGACCTCAGTGTGTCCGGAGCTGATGGAGTAGACGTCCCAGGGGTGCTCAGTGTCGATGATGTGGATCATGTGACTCACATCTGGGACACAAACAGGAAGTGGTTCATAAAACACGACGCAGAACTCAGAACTGCTCATGGTTCTGTGCTGCAGGTGTGTTGTTGGGTGTGTCTGTGCCTCAGGTGTATCTGTGGGTGTGTCTGTGCTGCAGGTGTTTTGATGGGTGTGTCTGTGCTGCAGGTGTATCTGTGGGTGTGTCTGTGCTACAGGTGTTTTGATGGGCGTGTCTGTGCTGCAGGTGTGTCGGTGGGTGTGTCTGTGCTGCAGGTGTGTTGTTAGGTGTGTCTGTGCTGCAGGTGTGTCTGTGCTGCAAGTGTATCTGTGGGTGTGTCTGTGCTGCAGGTGTGTCGGTGGGTGTGTCTGTGCTGCAGATGTGTCGGTGGGCGTGTCTGTGCCCCAGGTGTATCTGTGGGTGTGTCTGTGCTGCAGGTGTGTCGGTGGGCGTGTCTGTGCCTCAGGTGTATCTGTGGGTGTGTCTGTGCTGCAGGTGTTTTGATGGGTGTGTCTGTGCTGCAGGTGTATCTGTGGGTGTGTCTGTGCTACAGGTGTTTTGATGGGCGTGTCTGTGCTGCAGGTGTGTCGGTGGGTGTGTCTGTGCTGCAGGTGTGTTGTTAGGTGTGTCTGTGCTGCAGGTGTGTCTGTGCTGCAAGTGTATCTGTGGGTGTGTCTGTGCTGCAGGTGTGTCGGTGGGTGTGTCTGTGCTGCAGATGTGTCGGTGGGCGTGTCTGTGCCCCAGGTGTATCTGTGGGTGTGTCTGTGCTGCAGGTGTGTCGGTGGGCGTGTCTGTGCCTCAGGTGTATCTGTGGGTGTGTCTGTGCTGCAGGTGTTTTGATGGGTGTGTCTGTGCTGCAGGTGTATCTGTGGGTGTGTCTGTGCTACAGGTGTTTTGATGGGCGTGTCTGTGCTGCAGGTGTGTCGGTGGGTGTGTCTGTGCTGCAGGTGTGTTGTTAGGTGTGTCTGTGCTGCAGGTGTGTCTGTGCTGCAAGTGTATCTGTGGGTGTGTCTGTGCTGCAGGTGTGTCGGTGGGTGTGTCTGTGCTGCAGATGTGTCGGTGGGCGTGTCTGTGCCCCAGGTGTATCTGTGGGTGTGTCTGTGCTGCAGGTGTGTCGGTGGGCGTGTCTGTGCCTCAGGTGTATCTGTGGGTGTGTCTGTGCTGCAGGTGTTTTGATGGGTGTGTCTGTGCTGCAGGTGTATCTGTGGGTGTGTCTGTGCTACAGGTGTTTTGATGGGCGTGTCTGTGCTGCAGGTGTGTCGGTGGGTGTGTCTGTGCTGCAGGTGTGTTGTTAGGTGTGTCTGTGCTGCAGGTGTGTCTGTGCTGCAAGTGTATCTGTGGGTGTGTCTGTGCTGCAGGTGTGTCGGTGGGTGTGTCTGTGCTGCAGATGTGTCGGTGGGCGTGTCTGTGCCCCAGGTGTATCTGTGGGTGTGTCTGTGCTGCAGGTGTGTCGGTGGGCGTGTCTGTGCTGCAGGTGTGTTGTTGGGTGTGTCTGTGCTGCAGGTGTGTCGGTGGGCGTGTCTGTGCCTCAGGTGTATCTGTGGGTGTGTCTGTGCTGCAGGTGTTTTGATGGGTGTGTCTGTGCTGCAGGTGTATCTGTGGGTGTGTCTGTGCTACAGGTGTTTTGATGGGCGTGTCTGTGCTGCAGGTGTGTCGGTGGGTGTGTCTGTGCTGCAGGTGTGTTGTTAGGTGTGTCTGTGCTGCAGGTGTGTCTGTGCTGCAAGTGTATCTGTGGGTGTGTCTGTGCTGCAGGTGTGTCGGTGGGTGTGTCTGTGCTGCAGATGTGTCGGTGGGCGTGTCTGTGCCCCAGGTGTATCTGTGGGTGTGTCTGTGCTGCAGGTGTGTCGGTGGGCGTGTCTGTGCTGCAGGTGTGTTGTTAGGTGTGTCTGTGCTGCAGGTGTGTCGGTGGGCGTGTCTGTGCCTCAGGTGTATCTGTGGGTGTGTCTGTGCTGCAGGTGTTTTGATGGGTGTGTCTGTGCTGCAGGTGTATCTGTGGGTGTGTCTGTGCTACAGGTGTTTTGATGGGCGTGTCTGTGCTGCAGGTGTGTCGGTGGGTGTGTCTGTGCTGCAGGTGTGTTGTTAGGTGTGTCTGTGCTGCAGGTGTGTCTGTGCTGCAAGTGTATCTGTGGGTGTGTCTGTGCTGCAGGTGTGTCGGTGGGTGTGTCTGTGCTGCAGATGTGTCGGTGGGCGTGTCTGTGCCCCAGGTGTATCTGTGGGTGTGTCTGTGCTGCAGGTGTGTCGGTGGGCGTGTCTGTGCTGCAGGTGTGTTGTTAGGTGTGTCTGTGCTGCAGGTGTGTCGGTGGGCGTGTCTGTGCCCCAGGTGTATCTGTGGGTGTGTCTGTGCTGCAGGTGTTTGGATGGGTGTGTCTGTGCTGCAGGTGTATCTGTGGCGTGTCTGTGCTGCAGGTGTTTGGATGGGTGTGTCTGTGCTGCAGGTGTATCTGTGGGTGTGTCTGTGCTGCAGGTGTTTGGATGGGTGTGTCTGTGCTGCAGGTGTATCTGTGGCGTGTCTGTGCTGCAGGTGTATCTGTGGGTGTGTCTGTGCTGCAGGTGTGTTGTTAGGTGTGTCTGTGCTGCAGGTGTGTCGGTGGGCGTGTCTGTGCTGCAGGTGTGTTGTTAGGTGTGTCTGTGCTGCAGGTGTGTCGGTGGGCGTGTCTGTGCCTCAGGTGTATCTGTGGGTGTGTCTGTGCTGCAGGTGTGTCGGTGGGCGTGTCTGTGCCCCAGGTGTATCTGTGGGTGTGTCTGTGCTGCAGGTGTATCTGTGGGTGTGTCTGTGCTGCAGGTGTTTGGATGGGTGTGTCTGTGCTGCAGGTGTATCTGTGGGTGTGTCTGTGCTGCAGGTGTTTGGATGGGCGTGTCTGTGCTGCAGGTGTTTGGATGGGCGTGTCTGTGCTGCAGGTGTGTCGGTACCTTTGTCTTCGTCCTCACTCTTCAGGTCGGTGGTGAAGGCCACCAGGTTCCTGCAGGACCAGGAGCAGACCAGGGGGACGGAGGGACAGTGAGTGCTCTTTGGACGTTTCTCCCACTCACACACGTACGCCAACTCCATGATTTAACCACAGAAGAAGAAGCTGGAGGCCAGCAGGACACCTCACCTGAAGACACAGACACACAGGTGACTCACAGCTGGTTACAGCTGCTAACGTTAGCTGCTAGCTGTTAGCAGTTAGCTGTTAGCAGTTAGCAGTTAGCTGTTAGCAGTTAGCAGTTAGCTGTTAGCTGTTAGCAGTTAGCTGTTAGCTGTTAGCAGTTAGCTGCTAGCTGTTAGCTGTTAGCAGTTAGCTGTTAGCAGTTAGCAGTTAGCTGTTAGCTGTTAGCAGTTAGCTGTTAGCTGTTAGCAGTTAGCTGCTAGCTGTTAGCTGTTAGCAGTTAGCTGCTAGCTGTTAGCTGTTAGCAGTTAGCAGTTAGCTGCTAGCTGTTAGCTGTTAGCAGTTAGCTGTTAGCTGTTAGCAGTTAGCAGTTAGCTGCTAGCAGCTAGCAGTTAGCTGCTAGCTGCTAGCTGCTAGCTTACCTCGCTCTGACTTCAGATCAGATGACGTAAATAAATGTAATAAATCCGTTTGGAACCTTTAAGGAAGCAAAGAGCCGGTTAGTGCTGCTGAGCGGCTCTACAGACACAGCATGGCTCTGAACTGATACAGAGAGTATAGTGTGTATTTATTGTGTATTTATTGTGTATTTAGTGTGTATAATGTGTATTTATTGTGTATTTATTGTGTATTTAGTGTGTATAATGTGTATTTAGTGTGTATAATGTGTATTTATTGTGTATTTAGTGTGTATAATGTGTAGAAGGTCTGAACTGTAGCAGCTCTCTGGTGTAACGGAGCTAACGGAGCTATCACAGTGTCAGGACCCCGCCGGTCGCAGGGCTGTCTCTACATGCGCCTGTCTGTAAAACATTTAAATTAACTGTAACACGGGATTAAAACTTGTGTTTATCTTATTGTTTTATAGTTTTACTGTTTTATTGTTTCATGTACAGTGTTTCAGTGATGTGCACCGTGTTTCTCTGTCTCTCTGTTACACTGTGGGCTGTTTGTTCAACATGGCACCGGCGGGGCAGCTTCCTCTACAGGAACACTTGGGAACATTTCACCCCGATCGAGTCCTTCCAGGCTCTTCCAACACACGCGCACGCGCGCATATATAGATATCTATATAGATCTATATCTATAGATCTATATCTATAGATCTATATAGATATAGATCTGTATCTATCTATAGATACAGATCTGTATCTATATCTATATATGTATATGTATCTATATCTATATATACATATATAGATATAGATACATATACATATATAGATATATATATTAACATATGTTGGTCCGTTTATTACAGCAGCGTGTTGCTGCAGAACACTACCACGTTTTAACATGAAGATTGTATTATTATTATTATTATTATGTATATATTATAAGATGTTTTTCACATTATTATGACACACAAACGTATTACGTTATAACAAGAACATTTCTTGATCTAACAACTATTTATCTGGTTATAACATAATAACTCATAATTATAACAGAATAACTTATTATTATAACAGAATAACTCATTATTATAACATAATAACTCATTATTATAACATAATAACTCATTATTATAACAGAATAACTCATAATTATAACAGAATAACTCATAATTATAACAGAATAACTCATAATTATAACAGAATAACTCATAATTATAACATAATAACTCATAGTTATAACAGAATAACTCGTAGTTATAACAGAATAACTCATAATTATAACATAATAACTCATTATTATAACAGAATAACTCATAATTATAACAGAATAACTCATTATTATAACAGAATAACTCATAATTATAACAGAATAACTCATAATTATAACAGAATAACTCATAATTATAACAGAATAACTCATTATTATAACAGAATAACTCATAATTATAACAGAATAACTCATAATTATAACAGAATAACTCATAATTATAACAGAATAACTCATTATTATAACATAATAACTCATAATTATAACAGAATAACTCATTATTATAACAGAATAACTCATTATTATAACAGAATAACTCATAATTATAACATAATAACTCATTATTATAACAGAATAACTCATTATTATAACAGAATAACTCATAATTATAACAGAATAACTCATTATTATAACAGAATAACTCATAATTATAACAGAATAACTCATAATTATAACAGAATAACTCATAATTATAACAGAATAACTCATTATTATAACAGAATAACTCATAATTATAACAGAATAACTCATAATTATAACATAATAACTCATAATTATAACAGAATAACTCATTATTATAACAGAATAACTCATAATTATAACAGAATAACTCATAATTATAACATAATAACTCATTATTATAACAGAATAACTCATAATTATAACAGAATAACTCATTATTATAACAGAATAACTTGTAGTTATAACAGAATAACTCATTATTATAACAGAATAACTCATAATTATAACAGAATAACTCGTAGTTATAACAGAATAACTCATTATTATAACAGAATAACTCATAATTATAACAGAATAACTCATTATTATAACAGAATAACTCGTAGTTATAACAGAATAACTCATTATTATAACATAATAACTCATAATTATAACAGAATAACTCATAATTATAACAGAATAACTCATAATTATAACATAATAACTCATTATTATAACATAATAACTCATTATTATAACAGAATAACTCATTATTATAACAGAATAACTCATAATTATAACATAATAACTCATTATTATAACAGAATAACTCATTATTATAACAGAATAACTCATAATTATAACAGAATAACTCATTATTATAACAGAATAACTCATAATTATAACAGAATAACTCATAATTATAACAGAATAACTCATAATTATAACAGAATAACTCATTATTATAACAGAATAACTCATAATTATAACAGAATAACTCATAATTATAACATAATAACTCATAATTATAACAGAATAACTCATTATTATAACAGAATAACTCATAATTATAACAGAATAACTCATAATTATAACATAATAACTCATTATTATAACAGAATAACTCATAATTATAACAGAATAACTCATTATTATAACAGAATAACTTGTAGTTATAACAGAATAACTCATTATTATAACAGAATAACTCATAATTATAACAGAATAACTCGTAGTTATAACAGAATAACTCATTATTATAACAGAATAACTCATAATTATAACAGAATAACTCATTATTATAACAGAATAACTCGTAGTTATAACAGAATAACTCATTATTATAACAGAATAACTCATAATTATAACAGAATAACTCATTATTATAACAGAATAACTCGTAGTTATAACAGAATAACTCATAATTATAACAGAATAACTCATAATTATAACATAATAACTCATAATTATAACAGAATAACTAATAATTATAACATAATAACTCATAATTATAACAGAATAACTCATTATTATAACAGAATAACTCATAATTATAACAGAATAACTCATTATTATA
This sequence comes from Sebastes paucispinis, assembly GCA_036937225.1. NCBI lineage: Eukaryota > Metazoa > Chordata > Actinopteri > Perciformes > Sebastidae > Sebastes > Sebastes paucispinis. The sequence continues at coordinate 374,551 of JAUPFX010000004.1, read as the reverse complement.
ACAGAATAACTCATTATTATAACATAATAACTCATAATTATAACAGAATAACTCGTAGTTATAACAGAATAACTCATTATTATAACAGAATAACTCATAATTATAACAGAATAACTCATTATTGTAACAGAATAACTCATAATTATAACAGAATAACTCATTATTATAACAGAATAACTCATAATTATAACAGAATAACTCATAATTATAACATAATAACTCATAATTATAACAGAATAACTCATTATTATAACAGAATAACTCATAATTATAACAGAATAACTCATAATTATAACAGAATAACTCATAATTATAACAGAATAACTCATTATTATAACAGAATAACTCGTAGTTATAACAGAATAACTCATTATTATAACAGAATAACTCATAATTATAACAGAATAACTCGTAGTTATAACAGAATAACTCATTATTATAACAGAATAACTCATAATTATAACAGAATAACTCATTATTATAACAGAATAACTCGTAGTTATAACAGAATAACTCATTATTATAACAGAATAACTCATTATTATAACAGAATAACTCGTAGTTATAACAGAATAACTCATAATTATAACAGAATAACTCATAATTATAACATAATAACTCATAATTATAACAGAATAACTCATACTTATAACATAATAACTCATAATTATAACAGAATAACTCATTATTATAACAGAATAACTCATTATTATAACATAATAACTCATTATTATAACAGAATAACTCATTATTATAACAGAATAACTCATAATTATAACAGAATAACTCATTATTATAACAGAATAACTCATTATTATAACATAATAACTCATAATTATAACAGAATAACTCATAATTATAACATAATAACTCATAATTATAACAGAATAACTCATTATTATAACAGAATAACTCATTATTATAACAGAATAACTCATTATTATAACATAATAACTCATAATTATAACATAATAACTCATAATTATAACAGAATAACTCATTATTATAACATAATAACTCATTATTATAACATAATAACTCATAATTATAACAGAATAACTCATTATTATAACAGAATAACTCATTATTATAACATAATAACTCATTATTATAACAGAATAACTCATTATTATAACATAATAACTCATAATTATAACAGAATAACTCATAATTATAACAGAATAACTCGTAGTTATAACAGAATAACTCATTATTATAACATAATAACTCATTATTATAACAGAATAACTCATTATTATAACATAATAACTCATAATTATAACAGAATAACTCATAATTATAACAGAATAACTCATTATTATAACAGAATAACTCATTATTATAACAGAATAACTCATAATTATAACAGAATAACTCATTATTATAACATAATAACTCATAATTATAACAGAATAACTCATTATTATAACAGAATAACTCATTATTATAACAGAATAACTCATTATTATAACAGAATAACTCATTATTATAACATAATAACTCATAATTATAACAGAATAACTCATTATTATAACAGAATAACTCGTAGTTATAACAGAATAACTCATTATTATAACAGAATAACTCATTATTATAACAGAATAACTCATTATTATAACATAATAACTCATTATTATAACATAATAACTCATTATTATAACAGAATAACTCATTATTATAACAGAATAACTCATAATTATAACATAATAACTCATTATTATAACATAATAACTCATTATTATAACATAATAACTCGTAGTTATAACAGAATAACTCATTAATTATAACAGAATAACTCATTATTATAACATAATAACTCAGTAGTTATAACAGAATAACTCATTATTATAACAGAATAACTCATTATTATAACATAATAACTCATTATTATAACAGAATAACTCGTAGTTATAACAGAATAACTCATTATTATAACATAATAACTCATAATTATAACAGAATAACTCATTATTATAACATAATAACTCATTATTATAACAGAATAACTCATAATTATAACAGAATAACTCATTATTATAACATAATAACTCATAATTATAACATAATAACTCATAATTATAACAGAATAACTCATAATTATAACAGAATAACTCATTATTATAACATAATAACTCATTATTATAACAGAATAACTCATTATTATAACAGAATAACTCATTATTATAACAGAATAACTCATAATTATAACAGAATAACTCATTATTATAACAGAATAACTCATTATTATAACAGAATAACTCGTAGTTATAACAGAATAACTCATTATTATAACAGAATAACTCATAATTATAACAGAATAACTCATTATTATAACAGAATAACTCATTATTATAACAGAATAACTCATTATTATAACAGAATAACTCGTAGTTATAACAGAATAACTCATTATTATAACAGAATAACTCATTATTATAACAGAATAACTCATAATTATAACAGAATAACTCATTATTATAACAGAATAACTCGTAGTTATAACAGAATAACTCATTATTATAACAGAATAACTCATAATTATAACAGAATAACTCATTATTATAACAGAATAACTCATTATTATAACAGAATAACTCATTATTATAACAGAATAACTCATAATTATAACAGAATAACTCATTATTATATAACAGAATAACTCTTATTATAACAGAATAACTCATTATTATAACAGAATAACTCATTATTATAACAGAATAACTCGTAGTTATAACAGAATAACTCATTATTATAACAGAATAACTCATAATTATAACAGAATAACTCATTATTATAACATAATAACTCATTATTATAACAGAATAACTCATAATTATAACAGAATAACTCATTATTATAACAGAATAACTCATTATTATAACATAATAACTCATAATTATAACAGAATAACTCATTATTATAACAGAATAACTCATTATTATAACAGAATAACTCATTATTATAACATAATAACTCATTATTATAACAGAATAACTCATTATTATAACAGAATAACTCATTATTATAACAGAATAACTCATTATTATAACAGAATAACTCATAATTATAACAGAATAACTCATTAATTATAACAGAATAACTCATTATTATAACAGAATAACTCTTAATTATAACAGAATAACTCATTATTAACAGAATAACTCATTATTATAACAGAATAACTCATAATTATAACAGAATAACTCATAATTATAACAGAATAACTCATAATTATAACAGAATAACTCATAATTATAACAGAATAACTCATTATTATAACAGAATAACTCATTATTATAACAGAATAACTCAGTAGTTATAACAGAATAACTCATAATTATAACAGAATAACTCATTATTATAACAGAATAACTCATAATTATAACAGAATAACTCATAATTATAACAGAATAACTCATTATTATAACAGAATAACTCGTAGTTATAACAGAATAACTCATTATTATAACAGAATAACTCATAATTATAACAGAATAACTCATAATTATAACAGAATAACTCATTATTATAACAGAATAACTCATAATTATAACAGAATAACTCATAATTATAACAGAATAACTCATTATTATAACAGAATAACTCGTAGTTATAACAGAATAACTCATTATTATAACAGAATAACTCATAATTATAACAGAATAACTCATTATTATAACAGAATAACTCATTATTATAACAGAATAACTCATTATTATAACAGAATAACTCATAATTATAACAGAATAACTCATTATTATAACAGAATAACTCATAATTATAACAGAATAACTCATAATTATAACAGAATAACTCATAATTATAACAGAATAACTCATTATTATAACATAATAACTCATTATTATAACAGAATAACTCGTAGTTATAACATAATAACTCATTATTATAACAGAATAACTCATAATTATAACATAATAACTCATAATTATAACAGAATAACTCATAATTATAACAGAATAACTCATAATTATAACAGAATAACTCATTATTATAACAGAATAACTCATAATTATAACAGAATAACTCATAATTATAACAGAATAACTCATTATTATAACAGAATAACTCAGTAGTTATAACAGAATAACTCATAATTATAACAGAATAACTCATTATTATAACAGAATAACTCATAATTATAACAGAATAACTCATAATTATAACAGAATAACTCATAATTATAACAGAATAACTCATTATTATAACAGAATAACTCGTAGTTATAACAGAATAACTCATTATTATAACAGAATAACTCATAATTATAACAGAATAACTCATAATTATAACAGAATAACTCATTATTATAACAGAATAACTCATAATTATAACAGAATAACTCATAATTATAACAGAATAACTCATTATTATAACAGAATAACTCGTAGTTATAACAGAATAACTCATTATTATAACAGAATAACTCATAGTTATAACAGAATAACTCATTATTATAACAGAATAACTCATAATTATAACAGAATAACTCATAATTATAACAGAATAACTCATTATTATAACAGAATAACTCATAATTATAACAGAATAACTCATAATTATAACAGAATAACTCATTATTATAACAGAATAACTCATAATTATAACAGAATAACTCATAATTATAACAGAATAACTCATTATTATAACATAATAACTCTTAGTTATAACAGAATAACTCATAATTATAACAGAATAACTCATTATTATAACAGAATAACTCATAATTATAACAGAATAACTCATAATTATAACAGAATAACTCATAATTATAACAGAATAACTCATTATTATAACAGAATAACTCATAGTTATAACAGAATAACTCATTATTATAACAGAATAACTCATAATTATAACAGAATAACTCATTATTATAACAGAATAACTCATAATTATAACAGAATAACTCATTATTATAACATAATAACTCGTAGTTATAACAGAATAACTCATAATTATAACAGAATAACTCATTATTATAACAGAATAACTCATAATTATAACAGAATAACTCATTATTATAACAGAATAACTCATAATTATAACAGAATAACTCATTATTATAACAGAATAACTCGTAGTTATAACAGAATAACTCATTATTATAACAGAATAACTCATAATTATAACAGAATAACTCATTATTATAACAGAATAACTCATAATTATAACAGAATAACTCATTATTATAACAGAATAACTCATAATTATAACATAATAACTCATAATTATAACAGAATAACTCTATTATAACAGAATAACTCTAGTTATAACAGAATAACTCATTATTATAACAGAATAACTCATTATTATAACATAATAACTCATAATTATAACATAATAACTCATAATTATAACAGAATAACTCGTAGTTATAACAGAATAACTCATTATTATAACAGAATAACTCATAATTATAACAGAATAACTCATTATTATAACAGAATAACTCATAATTATAACAGAATAACTCATAATTATAACAGAATAACTCATAATTATAACAGAATAACTCATTATTATAACAGAATAACTCATAATTATAACAGAATAACTCATTATTATAACAGAATAACTCATAATTATAACAGAATAACTCATTATTATAACAGAATAACTCATAATTATAACAGAATAACTCATTATTATAACAGAATAACTCGTAGTTATAACAGAATAACTCATAATTATAACAGAATAACTCATTATTATAACAGAATAACTCATAATTATAACAGAATAACTCATAATTATAACAGAATAACTCGTAGTTATAACAGAATAACTCATTATTATAACAGAATAACTCATTATTATAACAGAATAACTCATAATTATAACAGAATAACTCTTAGTTATAACAGAATAACTCATTATTATAACAGAATAACTCATAATTATAACAGAATAACTCATTATTATAACAGAATAACTCGTAGTTATAACAGAATAACTCATAATTATAACAGAATAACTCATTATTATAACAGAATAACTCGTAGTTATAACAGAATAACTCATAATTATAACAGAATAACTCATTATTATAACAGAATAACTCATTATTATAACAGAATAACTCATTATTATAACAGAATAACTCATTATTATAACAGAATAACTCATTATTATAACAGAATAACTCATTATTATAACATAATAACTCATTATTATAACAGAATAACTCATTATTATAACAGAATAACTCATTATTATAACATAATAACTCATAATTATAACAGAATAACTCATTATTATAACAGAATAACTCATTATTATAACAGAATAACTCATAATTATAACAGAATAACTCATTATTATAACATAATAACTCATTATTATAACAGAATAACTCATTATTATAACAGAATAACTCATTATTATAACAGAATAACTCATTATTATAACAGAATAACTCATTATTATAACAGAATAACTCATTATTATAACAGAATAACTCATTATTATAACATAATAACTCATTATTATAACAGAATAACTCATTATTATAACAGAATAACTCATTATTATAACAGAATAACTCATTATTATAACAGAATAACTCATTATTATAACAGAATAACTCATTATTATAACATAATAACTCATTATTATAACAGAATAACTCATTATTATAACAGAATAACTCATTATTATAACATAATAACTCATTATTATAACAGAATAACTCATAATTATAACAGAATAACTCATTATTATAACAGAATAACTCATTATTATAACAGAATAACTCATTATTATAACAGAATAACTCATTATTATAACAGAATAACTCATTATTATAACAGAATAACTCATTATTATAACAGAATAACTCATTATTATAACAGAATAACTCATTATTATAACAGAATAACTCGTAGTTATAACAGAATAACTCATTATTATAACAGAATAACTCATTATTATAACATAATAACTCATTATTATAACAGAATAACTCATAATTATAACAGAATAACTCATTATTATAACAGAATAACTCATAATTATAACAGAATAACTCATTATTATAACAGAATAACTCATTATTATAACAGAATAACTCATTATTATAACAGAATAACTCATTATTATAACATAATAACTCATTATTATAACAGAATAACTCATTATTATAACAGAATAACTCGTAGTTATAACAGAATAACTCATTATTATAACAGAATAACTCATTATTATAACAGAATAACTCATTATTATAACATAATAACTCATTATTATAACAGAATAACTCATTATTATAACAGAATAACTCATTATTATAACATAATAACTCATTATTATAACAGAATAACTCATAATTATAACAGAATAACTCATTATTATAACAGAATAACTCATTATTATAACAGAATAACTCATTATTATAACATAATAACTCATTATTATAACAGAATAACTCATTATTATAACAGAATAACTCATTATTATAACATAATAACTCATAGTTATAACAGAATAACTCATTATTATAACAGAATAACTCATTATTATAACATAATAACTCATTATTATAACAGAATAACTCATAATTATAACAGAATAACTCATTATTATAACAGAATAACTCATAATTATAACAGAATAACTCATTATTATAACAGAATAACTCATTATTATAACAGAATAACTCATTATTATAACAGAATAACTCATTATTATAACATAATAACTCATTATTATAACAGAATAACTCATTATTATAACAGAATAACTCATAGTTATAACAGAATAACTCATTATTATAACAGAATAACTCATTATTATAACAGAATAACTCATAATTATAACAGAATAACTCGTAGTTATAACAGAATAACTCATTATTATAACAGAATAACTCATAATTATAACAGAATAACTCATTATTATAACAGAATAACTCATTATTATAACAGAATAACTCATTATTATAACAGAATAACTCGTATTTATAACAGAATAACTCATTATTATAACAGAATAACTCATAATTATAACAGAATAACTCATAATTATAACAGAATAACTCATTATTATAACAGAATAACTCGTAGTTATAACAGAATAACTCATTATTATAACAGAATAACTCATAATTATAACAGAATAACTCATTATTATAACAGAATAACTCATTATTATAACAGAATAACTCATTATTATAACAGAATAACTCATAATTATAACAGAATAACTCATTATTATAACAGAATAACTCATAATTATAACAGAATAACTCATAATTATAACAGAATAACTCATTATTATAACAGAATAACTCGTAGTTATAACAGAATAACTCATTATTATAACAGAATAACTCATAATTATAACAGAATAACTCATTATTATAACAGAATAACTCATTATTATAACAGAATAACTCATAATTATAACAGAATAACTCATAATTATAACAGAATAACTCATAATTATAACAGAATAACTCATTATTATAACATAATAACTCATTATTATAACAGAATAACTCGTAGTTATAACAGAATAACTCATAATTATAACAGAATAACTCATTATTATAACAGAATAACTCATAATTATAACAGAATAACTCATAATTATAACAGAATAACTCATTATTATAACAGAATAACTCTTATTATAACAGAATAACTCATTATTATAACAGAATAACTCATAATTATAACAGAATAACTCATTATTATAACAGAATAACTCATTATTATAACAGAATAACTCATAATTATAACAGAATAACTCATTATTATAACAGAATAACTCATAATTATAACAGAATAACTCATTATTATAACAGAATAACTCATAATTATAACAGAATAACTCATTATTATAACAGAATAACTCATTATTATAACAGAATAACTCATAATTATAACAGAATAACTCATAATTATAACAGAATAACTCATAATTATAACAGAATAACTCATAATTATAACAGAATAACTCATTATTATAACAGAATAACTCATTATTATAACAGAATAACTCGTAGTTATAACAGAATAACTCATAATTATAACAGAATAACTCATTATTATAACAGAATAACTCATTATTATAACAGAATAACTCATAATTATAACAGAATAACTCATTATTATAACAGAATAACTCGTAGTTATAACAGAATAACTCATTATTATAACAGAATAACTCATAATTATAACAGAATAACTCATAATTATAACAGAATAACTCATTATTATAACAGAATAACTCATAATTATAACAGAATAACTCATAATTATAACAGAATAACTCATTATTATAACAGAATAACTCAGTAGTTATAACAGAATAACTCATTATTATAACAGAATAACTCATAATTATAACAGAATAACTCATTATTATAACAGAATAACTCATTATTATAACAGAATAACTCATTATTATAACAGAATAACTCATAATTATAACAGAATAACTCATTATTATAACAGAATAACTCATAATTATAACAGAATAACTCATAGTTATAACAGAATAACTCATAATTATAACAGAATAACTCATTATTATAACATAATAACTCATTATTATAACAGAATAACTCGTAGTTATAACAGAATAACTCATTATTATAACAGAATAACTCATAATTATAACAGAATAACTCATAATTATAACAGAATAACTCATTATTATAACAGAATAACTCATAATTATAACAGAATAACTCATTATTATAACAGAATAACTCATAATTATAACAGAATAACTCATTATTATAACAGAATAACTCATTATTATAACATAATAACTCATTATTATAACAGAATAACTCATAATTATAACAGAATAACTCATTATTATAACAGAATAACTCATAATTATAACAGAATAACTCATAATTATAACAGAATAACTCATAATTATAACAGAATAACTCATTATTATAACAGAATAACTCATAGTTATAACAGAATAACTCATTATTATAACAGAATAACTCATAATTATAACAGAATAACTCATAATTATAACAGAATAACTCATTATTATAACAGAATAACTCATAATTATAACAGAATAACTCATAATTATAACAGAATAACTCATTATTATAACAGAATAACTCGTAGTTATAACAGAATAACTCATTATTATAACAGAATAACTCAGTAGTTATAACAGAATAACTCATTATTATAACAGAATAACTCATAATTATAACAGAATAACTCATAATTATAACAGAATAACTCATTATTATAACAGAATAACTCATAATTATAACAGAATAACTCATAATTATAACAGAATAACTCATTATTATAACAGAATAACTCATAATTATAACAGAATAACTCATAATTATAACAGAATAACTCATTATTATAACAGAATAACTCGTAGTTATAACAGAATAACTCATAATTATAACAGAATAACTCATTATTATAACAGAATAACTCATAATTATAACAGAATAACTCATAATTATAACAGAATAACTCATAATTATAACAGAATAACTCATTATTATAACAGAATAACTCAGTAGTTATAACAGAATAACTCATTATTATAACAGAATAACTCATAATTATAACAGAATAACTCGTAGTTATAACAGAATAACTCATAATTATAACAGAATAACTCATTATTATAACAGAATAACTCATAATTATAACAGAATAACTCATAATTATAACAGAATAACTCATTATTATAACAGAATAACTCATAATTATAACAGAATAACTCATAATTATAACAGAATAACTCATTATTATAACAGAATAACTCATTATTATAACAGAATAACTCATAATTATAACAGAATAACTCATTATTATAACAGAATAACTCATTATTATAACAGAATAACTCATAATTATAACAGAATAACTCATAATTATAACAGAATAACTCATAATTATAACAGAATAACTCATAATTATAACAGAATAACTCATAATTATAACAGAATAACTCATATTATAACAGAATAACTCATAGTTATAACAGAATAACTCATTATTATAACAGAATAACTCATTATTATAACAGAATAACTCATAATTATAACAGAATAACTCATAATTATAACAGAATAACTCATAATTATAACAGAATAACTCATTATTATAACAGAATAACTCATAATTATAACAGAATAACTCATTATTATAACAGAATAACTCATAATTATAACAGAATAACTCATAATTATAACAGAATAACTCATAATTATAACAGAATAACTCATTATTATAACAGAATAACTCATAATTATAACAGAATAACTCATTATTATAACAGAATAACTCATAATTATAACAGAATAACTCATTATTATAACAGAATAACTCATAATTATAACAGAATAACTCATTATTATAACAGAATAACTCGTAGTTATAACAGAATAACTCATAATTATAACAGAATAACTCATTATTATAACAGAATA
>JAUPFX010000004.1:340478-362996 GCA_036937225.1 Sebastes paucispinis | reverse complement strand
AGAATAACTCATTATTATAACAGAATAACTCATAATTATAACAGAATAACTCATTATTATAACAGAATAACTCATTATTATAACAGAATAACTCATTATTATAACAGAATAACTCATAATTATAACAGAATAACTCATTATTATAACAGAATAACTCATAATTATAACAGAATAACTCATAATTATAACAGAATAACTCATAATTATAACAGAATAACTCATTATTATAACATAATAACTCATTATTATAACAGAATAACTCGTAGTTATAACATAATAACTCATTATTATAACAGAATAACTCATAATTATAACATAATAACTCATAATTATAACAGAATAACTCATAATTATAACAGAATAACTCATAATTATAACAGAATAACTCATTATTATAACAGAATAACTCATAATTATAACAGAATAACTCATAATTATAACAGAATAACTCATTATTATAACATAATAACTCGTAGTTATAACAGAATAACTCATAATTATAACAGAATAACTCATTATTATAACAGAATAACTCATAATTATAACAGAATAACTCATAATTATAACAGAATAACTCATAATTATAACAGAATAACTCATTATTATAACAGAATAACTCGTAGTTATAACAGAATAACTCATTATTATAACAGAATAACTCATAATTATAACAGAATAACTCATAATTATAACAGAATAACTCATTATTATAACAGAATAACTCATAATTATAACAGAATAACTCATAATTATAACAGAATAACTCATTATTATAACAGAATAACTCGTAGTTATAACAGAATAACTCATTATTATAACAGAATAACTCGTAGTTATAACAGAATAACTCATTATTATAACAGAATAACTCATAATTATAACAGAATAACTCATAATTATAACAGAATAACTCATTATTATAACAGAATAACTCATAATTATAACAGAATAACTCATAATTATAACAGAATAACTCATTATTATAACAGAATAACTCATAATTATAACAGAATAACTCATAATTATAACAGAATAACTCATTATTATAACATAATAACTCGTAGTTATAACAGAATAACTCATAATTATAACAGAATAACTCATTATTATAACAGAATAACTCATAATTATAACAGAATAACTCATAATTATAACAGAATAACTCATAATTATAACAGAATAACTCATTATTATAACAGAATAACTCGTAGTTATAACAGAATAACTCATTATTATAACAGAATAACTCATAATTATAACAGAATAACTCGTAGTTATAACAGAATAACTCATAATTATAACAGAATAACTCATTATTATAACATAATAACTCGTAGTTATAACAGAATAACTCATAATTATAACAGAATAACTCATTATTATAACAGAATAACTCATAATTATAACAGAATAACTCATAATTATAACAGAATAACTCATAATTATAACAGAATAACTCATTATTATAACAGAATAACTCGTAGTTATAACAGAATAACTCATTATTATAACAGAATAACTCATAATTATAACAGAATAACTCGTAGTTATAACAGAATAACTCATAATTATAACAGAATAACTCATTATTATAACATAATAACTCATAATTATAACATAATAACTCATAATTATAACAGAATAACTCGTAGTTATAACAGAATAACTCGTAGTTATAACAGAATAACTCATTATTATAACAGAATAACTCATTATTATAACATAATAACTCATAATTATAACATAATAACTCATAATTATAACAGAATAACTCGTAGTTATAACATAATAACTCATTATTATAACAGAATAACTCATAATTATAACAGAATAACTCATTATTATAACAGAATAACTCATAATTATAACAGAATAACTCATAATTATAACAGAATAACTCATAATTATAACAGAATAACTCATTATTATAACAGAATAACTCATAATTATAACAGAATAACTCATTATTATAACAGAATAACTCATAATTATAACAGAATAACTCATTATTATAACAGAATAACTCATAATTATAACAGAATAACTCATTATTATAACAGAATAACTCGTAGTTATAACAGAATAACTCATAATTATAACAGAATAACTCATTATTATAACAGAATAACTCATAATTATAACAGAATAACTCATAATTATAACAGAATAACTCGTAGTTATAACAGAATAACTCATTATTATAACAGAATAACTCATTATTATAACAGAATAACTCATAATTATAACAGAATAACTCGTAGTTATAACAGAATAACTCATTATTATAACAGAATAACTCATAATTATAACAGAATAACTCATTATTATAACAGAATAACTCGTAGTTATAACAGAATAACTCATAATTATAACAGAATAACTCATTATTATAACAGAATAACTCGTAGTTATAACAGAATAACTCATAATTATAACAGAATAACTCATTATTATAACATAATAACTCATTATTATAACAGAATAACTCATTATTATAACAGAATAACTCATTATTATAACAGAATAACTCATTATTATAACAGAATAACTCATTATTATAACATAATAACTCATTATTATAACAGAATAACTCATTATTATAACAGAATAACTCATTATTATAACATAATAACTCATAATTATAACAGAATAACTCATTATTATAACATAATAACTCATTATTATAACATAATAACTCATAATTATAACAGAATAACTCATTATTATAACATAATAACTCATTATTATAACAGAATAACTCATTATTATAACAGAATAACTCATTATTATAACAGAATAACTCATTATTATAACAGAATAACTCATTATTATAACAGAATAACTCATTATTATAACAGAATAACTCATTATTATAACATAATAACTCATTATTATAACAGAATAACTCATTATTATAACATAATAACTCATTATTATAACAGAATAACTCATTATTATAACAGAATAACTCATTATTATAACAGAATAACTCATTATTATAACATAATAACTCATTATTATAACAGAATAACTCATTATTATAACAGAATAACTCATTATTATAACATAATAACTCATTATTATAACAGAATAACTCATAATTATAACAGAATAACTCATTATTATAACAGAATAACTCATTATTATAACAGAATAACTCATTATTATAACATAATAACTCATTATTATAACAGAATAACTCATTATTATAACAGAATAACTCATTATTATAACATAATAACTCGTAGTTATAACAGAATAACTCATTATTATAACAGAATAACTCATTATTATAACATAATAACTCATTATTATAACAGAATAACTCATAATTATAACAGAATAACTCATTATTATAACAGAATAACTCATAATTATAACAGAATAACTCATTATTATAACAGAATAACTCATTATTATAACAGAATAACTCATTATTATAACAGAATAACTCATTATTATAACATAATAACTCATTATTATAACAGAATAACTCATTATTATAACAGAATAACTCGTAGTTATAACAGAATAACTCATTATTATAACAGAATAACTCATTATTATAACAGAATAACTCATTATTATAACATAATAACTCATTATTATAACAGAATAACTCATTATTATAACAGAATAACTCATTATTATAACATAATAACTCATTATTATAACAGAATAACTCATAATTATAACAGAATAACTCATTATTATAACAGAATAACTCATTATTATAACAGAATAACTCATTATTATAACATAATAACTCATTATTATAACAGAATAACTCATTATTATAACAGAATAACTCATTATTATAACATAATAACTCGTAGTTATAACAGAATAACTCATTATTATAACAGAATAACTCATTATTATAACATAATAACTCATTATTATAACAGAATAACTCATAATTATAACAGAATAACTCATTATTATAACAGAATAACTCATAATTATAACAGAATAACTCATTATTATAACAGAATAACTCATTATTATAACAGAATAACTCATTATTATAACATAATAACTCATTATTATAACAGAATAACTCATTATTATAACAGAATAACTCGTAGTTATAACAGAATAACTCATTATTATAACAGAATAACTCATTATTATAACAGAATAACTCATTATTATAACAGAATAACTCATTATTATAACAGAATAACTCATTATTATAACAGAATAACTCATTATTATAACAGAATAACTCATTATTATAACATAATAACTCATTATTATAACAGAATAACTCATTATTATAACAGAATAAAGGCTTTGCACCTGTCAGACCTGTGTCAGGGTTCAGCGCCCACACTCAGGAGGACCCGTATTTCCGGTGTGGTGGTTCCGCTCAGCAGCCGTCAGTCTGTGCTAGCTGTGCTAGCTGTGTTAGCATCGTTAGCTCCGTTAGTCTCAGGTGTTTCAGATTAAACTAGCTGCTAGCTAACAGCTCTACTACACTGCTAACGCTACTGGCCAACCAGCTGCTGCTGCTCTACTGGAGGCTAACCGCACAGCTGCTGCGGTTCTGCTCCGTTTGATCAGATGACAACACCGGAGAGGAACCGTTAGCTGCGTTAGCATGGACACAGACTCAGTAACAGGTAATCACGGTTAGCATCGTTAGCTGCGTTAGCTCCGTTAGCATGGACAGAGTTCTGAGACATTTGTCAACAACCCGTCCTCATCGTGACGTTCAGGCTCATTAATCGATAAACGTGTGAAACGATCGGTTCATTAATCAAAGTTCTCTCTGGTTCATTTTCAGTGTGGTCTGTGTGAAGTAGTTGAGTCCCTCAGCTCTCATCAGGTGTGAATAGAGCCCTTCATCACCTGATCGGAGGTCAGAGTCTTCCTGTGAGGACGCGGCCCGCCAGCCATGCTGACCTAGAAGCAGCTGTTCCTGCAGAGTGAGATCATGTCTGAGAACCAGGCCAACAACAACAACGTCCCTCTGAACAACAACAACAACAACAACATGGGGACTCCTCCCAACCGGGTCAGGAACCCCAACATCAACCAGAACCCCCTCATCAACGTCCGGGACCGCCTCTTTCACGCCCTCTTCTTCAAGATGGCCGTCACCTACGCACGCCTCTTCCCCCCCTCCTTCAGGAGAGTGTTCGAGTTCTTCGTCCTGCTCAAGGTAGGAACGAGACACGAGGCGTGAAACGCCTCCTGTAGAGACACGAGGCGTGAAACGCCTCCTATAGAGACACGAGGCGTGAAACGCCTCCTATAGAGACACGAGGCGTGAAACGCCTCCTGTAGAGACACGAGGCGTGAAACGCCTCCTATAGAGACACGAGGCGTGAAACGCCTCCTGTAGAGACACGAGGCGTGAAACGCCTCCTGTAGAGACACGAGGCGTGAAACGCCTCCTGTAGAGACACGAGGCGTGAAACGCCTCCTATAGAGACACGAGGCGTGAAACGCCTCCTGTAGAGACACGAGGCGTGAAACGCCTCCTGTAGAGACACGAGGCGTGAAACGCCTCCTGTAGAGACACGAGGCGTGAAACGCCTCCTATAGAGACACGAAGCGTGAAACGCCTCCTGTAGAGACACGAGGCGTGAAACGCCTCCTGTAGAGACACGAGGCGTGAAACGCCTCCTGTAGAGACACGAGGCGTGAAACGCCTCCTATAGAGACACGAAGCGTGAAACGCCTCCTGTAGAGACACGAGGCGTGAAACGCCTCCTGTAGAGACACGAGGCGTGAAACGCCTCCTATAGAGACACGAGGCGTGAAACGCCTCCTATAGAGACACGAGGCGTGAAACGCCTCCTATAGAGACACGAGGCGTGAAACGCCTCCTATAGAGACACGAGGCGTGAAACGCCTCCTGTAGAGACACGAGGCGTGAAACGCCTCCTATAGAGACACGAGGCGTGAAACGCCTCCTATAGAGACACGAGGCGTGAAACGCCTCCTGTAGAGACACGAGGCGTGAAACGCCTCCTGTAGAGACACGAGGCGTGAAACGCCTCCTGTAGAGACACGAGGCGTGAAACGCCTCCTATAGAGACACGAAGCGTGAAACGCCTCCTGTAGAGACACGAGGCGTGAAACGCCTCCTGTAGAGACACGAGGCGTGAAACGCCTCCTGTAGAGACACGAGGCGTGAAACGCCTCCTATAGAGACACGAAGCGTGAAACGCCTCCTGTAGAGACACGAGGCGTGAAACGCCTCCTGTAGAGACACGAGGCGTGAAACGCCTCCTATAGAGACACGAGGCGTGAAACGCCTCCTATAGAGACACGAGGCGTGAAACGCCTCCTATAGAGACACGAGGCGTGAAACGCCTCCTATAGAGACACGAGGCGTGAAACGCCTCCTGTAGAGACACGAGGCGTGAAACGCCTCCTATAGAGACACGAGGCGTGAAACGCCTCCTATAGAGACACGAGGCGTGAAACGCCTCCTGTAGAGACACGAGGCGTGAAACGCCTCCTGTAGAGACACGAGGCGTGAAACGCCTCCTGTAGAGACACGAGGCGTGAAACGCCTCCTATAGAGACACGAAGCGTGAAACGCCTCCTATAGAGACACGAGGCGTGAAACGCCTCCTGTAGAGAGACGAGGAGTGAAACGCCTCCTGTAGAGACACGAGGCGTGAAACGCCTCCTATAGAGACACGAGGCGTGAAACGCCTCCTGTAGAGACACGAGGCGTGAAACGCCTCCTGTAGAGAGACGAGGAGTGAAACGCCTCCTGTAGAGAGACGAGGAGTGAAACGCCTCCTGTAGAGAGACGAGGAGTGAAACGCCTCCTGTAGAGAGACGAGGCGTGAAACGCCTCCTGTAGAGAGACGAGGCGTGAAACGCCTCCTGTAGAGAGACGAGGAGTGAAACGCCTCCTGTAGAGAGACGAGGCGTGAAACGCCTCCTGTAGAGAGACGAGGTGTGAAACGCCTCCTGTAGAGAGACGAGGAGTGAAACGCCTCCTGTAGAGAGACGAGGTGTGAAACGCCTCCTGTAGAGAGACGAGGTGTGAAACGCCTCCTGTAGAGAGACGAAGTGTGAAACGCCTCCTGTAGAGAGACGAGGTGTGAAACGCCTCCTGTAGAGAGACGAAGTGTGAAACGCCTCCTGTAGAGAGACGAGGTGTGAAACGCCTCCTGTAGAGAGACGAGGTGTGGCGGGCCGAGGTCAGGTTGCATCACAACCCTTTTATAGTGGAGTCTGCTCACCTGATTGGCTGGCACATATCATTTACCGCCAGACTCACGACGCCACAGAAATACACACACAGAAATACACACATAGAAATACACACACAAATCAATGAATACATTTGTTAAAATTCAACCTTTCGTTTATTTAAGCCAGTTCCACATGTGTTCCAGATGTGTTCAGTTAACTGTTAGTGTTTAGTTTCACATTTACTGTTACTCAACATCTGGTAACGGCGAGCTGCCGTTACCTCGCGGTTAACTGAATGTTAATAAGCCTAGCATCGTGTTAGAGGAGGCGTTCTCCATGACAGTATTAACTCCTCTCTGCTCCTCTCTGTTCCTCTCTCCTCCTCTCTGTTCCTCTCTGTTTCTCTCTCCTCCTCTCTGTTCCTCTTTCCTCCTCTCTGTTCCTCTCTGTTCCTCTCTCCTCCTCTCTGTTCCTCTCTGTTCCTCTTTCCTCCTCTCTGTTCCTCTCTGTTCCTCTCTGTTCCTCTCTGCTCCTCTCTGTTCCTCTCTGTTCCTCTTTCCTCCTCTCTGCTCCTCTCTGCTCCTCTCTGTTCCTCTCTCCTCCTCTCTGTTCCTCTCTGTTTCTCTCTCCTCCTCTCTGTTCCTCTTTCCTCCTCTCTGTTCCTCTCTGTTCCTCTCTCCTCCTCTCTGTTCCTCTCTGTTCCTCTTTCCTCCTCTCTGTTCCTCTCTGTTCCTCTCTGTTCCTCTCTGCTCCTCTCTGTTCCTCTCTGTTCCTCTTTCCTCCTCTCTGCTCCTCTCTGTTCCTCTCTGTTCCTCTCTCCTCCTCTCTGTTCCTCTCTGTTCCTCTTTCCTCCTCTCTGTTCCCCTCTGTTCCTCTCTCCTCCTCTCTGCTCCTCTCTGCTCCTCTCTGTTCCTCTCTGCTCCTCTCTGTTCCTCTCTGTTCCTCTTTCCTCCTCTCTGCTCCTCTCTGTTCCTCTCTGTTCCTCTCTCCTCCTCTCTGTTCCTCTCTGTTCCTCTTTCCTCCTCTCTGTTCCCCTCTGTTCCTCTTTCCTCCTCTCTGCTCCTCTCTGTTCCTCTCTGTTCCTCTCTCCTCCTCTCTGTTCCTCTCTGTTCCTCTCTCCTCCTCTCTGTTCCTCTCTGTTCCTCTCTCCTCCTCTCTGTTCCCCTCTGTTCCTCTTTCCTCCTCTCTGCTCCTCTCTGTTCCTCTCTGTTCCTCTCTCCTCCTCTCTGTTCCTCTCTGTTCCTCTCTGCTCCTCTCTGTTCCTCTCTGTTCCTCTCTGCTCCTCTCTGTTCCTCTCTGTTCCTCTCTGCTCCTCTCTGTTCCTCTCTGCTCCTCTCTGTTCCTCTCTGTTCCTCTCTGCTCCTCTCTGCTCCTCTCTGTTCCTCTCTGCTCCTCTCTGCTCCTCTCTGTTCCTCTCTGCTCCTCTCTGTTCCTCTTTCCTCCTCTCTGTTCCTCTCTGTTCCTCTTTCCTCCTCTCTGCTCCTCTCTGTTCCTCTCTGTTCCTCTCTGTTCCTCTCTGTTCCTCTCTCCTCCTCTCTGCTCCTCTCTGTTCCTCTCTGCTCCTCTCTGTTCCTCTCTCCTCCTCTCTCCTCCTCTCTGCTCCTCTCTGTTCCTCTCTGCTCCTCTCTGTTCCTCTTTCCTCCTCTCTGTTCCTCTCTGTTCCTCTCTGCTCCTCTCTGTTCCTCTCTCCTCCTCTCTACTCCTCTCTGTTCCTCTCTCCTCCTCTCTGTTCCTCTTTCCTCCTCTCTGTTCCTCTCTGTTTCTCTCTCCTCCTCTCTCCTCCTCTCTGTTCCTCTCTCCTCCTCTCTGTTCCTCTCTGCTCCTCTCTGCTCCTCTCTGTTTCTCTCTGCTCCTCTCTGTTCCTCTCTCCTCCTCTCTGCTCCTCTCTGTTCCTCTCTGTTCCTCTCTCCTCCTCTTTGTTCCTCTCTCCTCCTCTCTGCTCCTCTCTGTTTCTCTCTGCTCCTCTCTCCTCCTCTGCTCCTCTCTGTTCCTCTCTGTTTCTCTCTCCTCCTCTCTCCTCCTCTCTGTTCCTCTCTCCTCCTCTCTGTTCCTCTCTGCTCCTCCCTGCTCCTCTCTGCTCCTCTCTGTTCCTCTCTGCTCCTCTCTGTTCCTCTCTACTCCTCTCTCCTCCTCTCTCCTCCTCTGCTCCTCTCTGTCCCTCTCTGCTCCTCTCTGTTCCTCTCTGTTTCTCTCTCCTCCTCTCTCCTCCTCTCTGTTCCTCTCTCCTCCTCTCTGTTCCTCTCTGCTCCTCCCTGCTCCTCTCTGTTCCTCTCTCCTCCTCTCTGTTCCTCTCTCCTCCTCTCTGTTCCTCTCTGTTCCTCTCTGTTCCTCTCTGTTCCTCTCTACTCCTCTCTGCTCCTCTCTCCTCCTCTCTGTTCCTCTGTTTCTCTCTCCTCCTCTCTGTTCCTCTCTGTTTCTCTCTCCTCCTCTCTGTTCCTCTCTCCTCCTCTCTGTTCCTCTCTGTTCCTCTCTCCTCCTCTCTGTTCCTCTCTGTTCCTCTTTCCTCCTCTCTGTTCCTCTCTGTTCCTCTCTCCTCCTCTCTGTTCCTCTCTCCTCCTCTCTGTTCCTCTCTGTTCCTCTCTCCTCCTCTCTGCTCCTCTCTGTTCCTCTCTGTTCCTCTCTCCTCCTCTCTGTTCCTCTCTGTTCCTCTTTCCTCCTCTCTGTTCCTCTTTCCTCCTCTCTGTTCCTCTCTGTTCCTCTTTCCTCCTCTCTGCTCCTCTCTGTTCCTCTCTGTTCCTCTTTCCTCCTCTCTGTTCCTCTCTGTTCCTCTCTCCTCCTCTCTGTTCCTCTCTGTTTCTCTCTCCTCCTCTCTGTTCCTCTCTGTTCCTCTCTGCTCCTCTCTGTTCCTCTCTACTCCTCTCTACTCCTCTCTCCTCCTCTCTGCTCCTCTCTGTTCCTCTCTGCTCCTCTCTGTTCCTCTTTCCTCCTCTCTGTTCCTCTCTGTTCCTCTCTGCTCCTCTCTGTTCCTCTCTGTTCCTCTCTGCTCCTCTCTGTTCCTCTCTGTTCCTCTCTGTTCCTCTCTGTTCCTCTGTGTTCCTCTTTCCTCCTCGCTGTTCCTCTCTGTTCCTCTCTGCTCCTCTCTGTTCCTCTCTCCTCCTCTCTGTTCCTCTTTCCTCCTCTCTGTTCCTCTTTCCTCCTCTCTGTTCCTCTCTGTTCCTCTGTGTTCCTCTTTCCTCCTCGCTGTTCCTCTCTGTTCCTCTCTGCTCCTCTCTGTTCCTCTCTACTCCTCTCTGTTCCTCTTTCCTCCTCTCTGTTCCTCTTTCCTCCTCTCTGTTCCTCTCTGTTTCTCTCTCCTCCTCTCTCCTCCTCTCTGTTCCTCTCTCCTCCTCTCTGTTCCTCTCTGCTCCTCTCTGTTCCTCTCTCCTCCTCTCTGCTCCTCTCTGTTCCTCTCTCCTCCTCTCTACTCCTCTCTGTTCCTCTCTCCTCCTCTCTGTTCCTCTTTCCTCCTCTCTGTTCCTCTCTGTTTCTCTCTCCTCCTCTCTCCTCCTCTCTGTTCCTCTCTCCTCCTCTCTGTTCCTCTCTGCTCCTCTCTGTTCCTCTCTCCTCCTCTCTGCTCCTCTCTGTTCCTCTCTCCTCCTCTCTGTTCCTCTCTGTTCCTCTCTCCTCCTCTCTGTTTCTCTCTCCTCCTCTCTCCTCCTCTCTGTTCCTCTCTCCTCCTCTCTGTTCCTCTCTGCTCCTCTCTGTTCCTCTCTCCTCCTCTCTGTTCCTCTCTCCTCCTCTCTGTTCCTCTCTGTTCCTCTCTGCTCCTCTCTGTTCCTCTCTGTTCCTCTCTGTTTCTCTCTCCTCCTCTCTCCTCCTCTCTGTTCCTCTCTCCTCCTCTCTGCTCCTCTCTGTCCCTCTCTGCTCCTCTCTGTTCCTCTCTGTTTCTCTCTCCTCCTCTCTCCTCCTCTCTGTTCCTCTCTCCTCCTCTCTGCTCCTCTCTGTCCCTCTCTGCTCCTCTCTGTTCCTCTCTGTTTCTCTCTCCTCCTCTCTCCTCCTCTCTGTTCCTCTCTCCTCCTCTCTGCTCCTCTCTGTTCCTCTCTGTTCCTCTCTGCTCCTCTCTGTTCCTCTCTCCTCCTCTCTGCTCCTCTCTGTTCCTCTCTCCTCCTCTCTGTTCCTCTCTGTTTCTCTCTCCTCCTCTCTCCTCCTCTCTGTTCCTCTCTGTTTCTCTCTCCTCCTCTCTCCTCCTCTCTGTTCCTCTCTGCTCCTCCCTGCTCCTCTCTGCTCCTCTCTGTTCCTCTCTGTTCCTCTCTGTTTCTCTCTGCTCCTCTCTCCTCCTCTGCTCCTCTCTGTTCCTCTCTGCTCCTCTCTGTTCCTCTCTCCTCCTCTCTGTTCCTCTCTGCTCCTCTCTGCTCCTCTCTGTTCCTCTCTCCTCCTCTCTGTTCCTCTCTGCTCCTCTCTGTTTCTCTCTGCTCCTCTCTCCTCCTCTGCTCCTCTCTGTTCCTCTCTGCTCCTCTCTGTTCCTCTCTCCTCCTCTCTGTTCCTCTCTGCTCCTCTCTGCTCCTCTCTGTTCCTCTCTCCTCCTCTCTGTTTCTCTCTGCTCCTCTCTCCTCCTCTGCTCCTCTCTGTTCCTCTCTCCTCCTCTCTGTTCCTCTCTGTTCCTCTCTGCTCCTCTCTGTTCCTCTCTCCTCCTCTCTGCTCCTCTCTGCTCCTCTCTGTTCCTCTCTCCTCCTCTCTGTTCCTCTCTGTTCCTCTCTGCTCCTCTCTGTTCCTCTCTCCTCCTCTCTGCTCCTCTCTGCTCCTCTCTGTTCCTCTCTCCTCCTCTCTGTTCCTCTCTGCTCCTCCCTGTTCCTCTCTGTTCCTCTCTGCTCCTCTCTGTTCCTCTCTCCTCCTCTCTGCTCCTCTCTGTTTCTCTCTGCTCCTCTCTCCTCCTCTGCTCCTCTCTGTTCCTCTCTGCTCCTCTCTGTTCCTCTCTGTTCCTCTCTGCTCCTCTCTGTTCCTCTCTGCTCCTCTTTCCTCCTCTCTGCTCCTCTCTGTTCCTCTCTGCTCCTCTTTCCTCCTCTCTGTTCCTCTCTCCTCCTCTCTGTTCCTCTCTGCTCCTCTCTGTTCCTCTTTCCTCCTCTCTGTTCCTCTCTGTTCCTCTCTCCTCCTCTCTGTTCCTCTCTGCTCCTCTCTGTTCCTCTCTGTTCCTCTCTCCTCCTCTCTGCTCCTCTCTGTTCCTCTCTCCTCCTCTCTGTTCCTCTCTGTTCCTCTCTCCTCCTCTCTGCTCCTCTCTGTTCCTCTCTCCTCCTCTCTGCTCCTCTCTGTTCCTCTCTCCTCCTCTCTGTTCCTCTCTGTTCCTCTCTCCTCCTCTCTGCTCCTCTCTCTTCCTCTCTCCTCCTCTCTGCTCCTCTCTGTTCCTCTCTCCTCCTCTCTCCTCCTCTCTGTTCCTCTCTGCTCCTCTCTGTTCCTCTCTGTTCCTCTCTCCTCCTCTCTGTTCCTCTCTGCTCCTCTTTCCTCCTCTCTGCTCCTCTCTGTTCCTCTCTGCTCCTCTTTCCTCCTCTCTGTTCCTCTCTCCTCCTCTCTGTTCCTCTCTGCTCCTCTCTGCTCCTCTCTGTTCCTCTCTGCTCCTCTTTCCTCCTCTCTGTTCCTCTTTCCTCCTCTCTGCTCCTCTCTGTTCCTCTCTGTTCCTCTTTCCTCCTCTCTCCTCCTCTCTGTTCCTCTCTGTTCCTCTCTCCTCCTCTCTGTTCCTCTCTCCTCCTCTCTGCTCCTCTCTCCTCCTCTCTCCTCCTCTCTGTTCCTCTCTCCTCCTCTCTGTTCCTCTTTCCTCCTCTCTCCTCCTCTCTCCTCCTCTCTCCTCCTCTCTGTTCCTCTCTCCTCCTCTCTCCTCCTCTCTGTTCCTCTTTCCTCCTCTCTGTTCCTCTCTCCTCCTCTCTGTTCCTCTCTGTTTCTCTCTCCTCCTCTCTGTTCCTCTCTGTTCCTCTCTGTTCCTCTCTCCTCCTCTCTGTTCCTCTTTCCTCCTCTCTGTTCCTCTCTCCTCCTCTCTGTTCCTCTCTGTTTCTCTCTCCTCCTCTCTGTTCCTCTCTCCTCCTCTCTGTTCCTCTCTGTTCCTCTTTGCTCCTCTCTGTTCCTCTCTCCTCCTCTCTGTTCCTCTCTCCTCCTCTCTGTTCCTCTCTGTTTCTCTCTCCTCCTCTCTGTTCCTCTCTCCTCCTCTCTGTTCCTCTCTGTTCCTCTTTGCTCCTCTCTGTTCCTCTCTCCTCCTCTCTGTTCCTCTCTGTTCCTCTCTGTTCCTCTCTCCTCCTCTCTGTTCCTCTTTCCTCCTCTCTGTTCCTCTCTGTTTCTCTCTCCTCCTCTCTGTTCCTCTCTGTTTCTCTCTCCTCCTCTCTGTTCCTCTCTGTTCCTCTCTGTTCCTCTCTGTTCCTCTCTCCTCCTCTCTGTTCCTCTCTGTTCCTCTCTCCTCCTCTCTGTTCCTCTTTCCTCCTCTCTGTTCCTCTCTCCTCCTCTCTGTTCCTCTCTGTTTCTCTCTCCTCCTCTCTGTTCCTCTCTGTTCCTCTCTGTTCCTCTCTCCTCCTCTCTGTTCCTCTTTCCTCCTCTCTGTTCCTCTCTCCTCCTCTCTGTTCCTCTCTGTTTCTCTCTCCTCCTCTCTGTTCCTCTCTCCTCCTCTCTGTTCCTCTCTGTTCCTCTTTGCTCCTCTCTGTTCCTCTCTCCTCCTCTCTGTTCCTCTCTGTTCCTCTCTGTTCCTCTCTCCTCCTCTCTGTTCCTCTTTCCTCCTCTCTGTTCCTCTCTGTTTCTCTCTCCTCCTCTCTGTTCCTCTCTGTTTCTCTCTCCTCCTCTCTGTTCCTCTCTGTTCCTCTCTGTTCCTCTCTGTTCCTCTCTCCTCCTCTCTGTTCCTCTCTGTTTCTCTCTCCTCCTCTCTGTTCCTCTCTCCTCCTCTCTGTTCCTCTCTGTTCGTCTTTGCTCCTCTCTGTTCCTCTCTCCTCCTCTCTGTTCCTCTCTGTTTCTCTCTCCTCCTCTCTGTTCCTCTCTCCTCCTCTCTGTTCCTCTCTCCTCCTCTCTGTTCCTCTCTCCTCCTCTCTGTTCCTCTCTCCTCCTCTCTGTTCCTCTCTGTTCCTCTCTCCTCCTCTCTGTTCCTCTCTGTTTCTCTCTCCTCCTCTCTGTTCCTCTCTCCTCCTCTCTGTTCCTCTTTGCTCCTCTCTGTTCCTCTCTCCTCCTCTCTATTCCTCTCTGCTCCTGGTCAGGCGCTCTTCGTCCTCTTCATCCTCGCCTACATCCACATCGCCTTCTCTCGCTCGCCCATCAACTGTCTGGAGGTGGTGAGGGAGCGCTGGCCTCGCGACGGCATCCTGCGGGTCGAGATCCAGAGGAACTCCAGCCGGGCTCCCGTCTTCCTGCAGTACTACGACTCCTCGGGCCTCCAGGAGGAGCTGGAGGCTGAGGAGGGTGGAGGAGGAGTGGTGGGGCTCAGCCTGGCAGCGCTGCAGGAGGAAGACGAGAAGGAGGAGGAGATGACCCTGGAGATGTTTGACAACAGCTCAGTGCAGGTGAGGAGAGAGGTGGGAGGAGTCACCGTGAGAGAGGTGGGAGGAGTCAGCAAGAGTTAGTTCCTGTAGTTTTCAGATTAGATCCTGGAACTGTTTGATTAAATCAGCTTTGATAAGAAATGTCTCTGCTGTGTTTGCTGCTGCAGTTTGAGCTGGACATGGAGCCTCGTCTGAAGCCAGCTCTGGTTGGAGGAGGAGGAGGAGCAGCAGGAGCAGCAGGAGAAGGAGGAGGAGGTGTGAATGACAGTCAGGATGTCTCCTTCAGCCAGACCACTAAAGGTATGCAGCCGCTGAAGGACTCAGTGTCTGAGCTGGAGATGATGACCAGAGCAGGTAAACCCTCGTCCTCCTGCTCCTCCTCTTCCTCCATCTCTTCCTCTCTCCTCCTCCATCTCTTCCTCTCCTCTTCCTCCATCTCTTCCTCTCTTCTTCTCCTCCTCCTCCTCCTCCTCCTCCTCATTGTGTAAAGGTTGTAGATCAGCAAAGTCTCAGTGACCTTTAACCAGAACAAGAGGAAGAGTTCCTCTAAAGATGAAGATTTTAAATCTAACAATGGATTCTGATCAGTCACACTGCAGCAGTCTGTCTGTTGATGACTGTTGGTGCCTGTTGATGCCTGTTGATGTCTGTTGATGACTGTTGGTGCCTGTTGATGCCTGTTGATGTCTGTTGATGACTGTTGGTGCCTGTTGATGACTGTTGATGACTGTTGGTGACTGTCGGTGACTGTCGATGACTGTCGGTGATGTCTGTTGGGACTGTCGATGTCTGTTGGTGACTGTCGATGACTGTTGGTGATGTCTGTCGGTGACTGTCGATGACTGTTGGTGACTGTCAATGACTGTCGATGTCTGTTGGTGACTGTTGATAACTTTTGATGTCTGTTGGTGACTGTCGATGACTGTTGGTGACTGTCGATGACTGTTGGTGATGTCTGTTGGTGACTGTTGGTGACTGTTGGTGACTGTCGGTGACTGTCGGTGACTGTCGATGACTGTTGGTGATGTCTGTTGTGACTGTCGATGTCTGTTGGTGACTGTCGATGACTGTCGATGACTGTTGGTGATGTCTGTCGGTGACTGTCGATGACTGTTGGTGACTGTCGATGACTGTTGGTGACTGTTGATGACTGTTGGTGATGTCTGTTGGTGACTGTCGATGACTGTTGGTGACTGTCGATGACTGTTGGTGATGTCTGTCGGTGACTGTCGATGACTGTTGGTGATGTCTGTCGGTGACTGTCGATGACTGTTGGTGACTGTCGATGACTGTTGGTGACTGTTGATGACTGTTGGTGATGTCTGTCGGTGACTGTCGATGACTGTTGGTGACTGTCGATGACTGTTGGTGACTGTTGATGACTGTTGGTGATGTCTGTTGTGACTGTCGATGTCTGTTGGTGACTGTCGATGACTGTTGGTGATGTCTGTTGGTGACTGTCGATGACTGTTGGTGACTGTTGATGACTTGGTGACTGTTGATAACTTTTGATGTCTGTTGGTGACTGTCGATGTCTGTTGATGTCTGTCGGTGACTGTTGGTGACTGTCGATGACTGTTGGTGACTGTCGATGTCTGTTGGTGACTGTCGATGACTGTTGGTGACTGTCGATGACTGTCGGTGACTGTTGGTGACTGTCGATGTCTGTTGGTGACTGTTGGTGACTGTTGGTGACTGTTGATGACTGTTGATGACTGTTGGTGACTGTCGATGTCTGTTGGTGACTGTCGATGTCTGTTGGTGACTGTCGATGACTGTTGGTGATGTCTGTTGGTGACTGTCGATGACTGTTGGTGACTGTTGATGACTTGGTGACTGTTGATAACTTTTGATGTCTGTTGGTGACTGTCGATGTCTGTTGATGTCTGTCGGTGACTGTTGGTGACTGTCGATGACTGTTGGTGACTGTCGATGTCTGTTGGTGACTGTCGATGACTGTTGGTGACTGTCGATGACTGTTGGTGACTGTCGATGACTGTTGGTGACTGTCGATGACTGTTGGTGACTGTCGGTGACTGTTGGTGACTGTCGATGTCTGTTGGTGACTGTTGGTGACTGTTGGTGACTGTTGATGACTGTCGATGTCTGTTGGTGACTGTCGATGTCTGTTGATGTCTGTCGGTGACTGTTGGTGACTGTCGATGTCTGTTGGTGACTGTCGATGTCTGTTGGTGACTGTCGATGTCTGTTGGTGATTGTTGGTGACTGTCGATAACTGTCGATGACTGCTGATGACTGTTGGTGACTTTTGGTGATGTCTGTTGGTGACTGTCGATGACTGTTGGTGACTGTCGATGACTGTCGATGAATGCTAATGACTGTTGGTGACTTTTGGTGATGTCTGTTGGTGACTGTTGATGACTGTCGGTGACTGTTGATGACTGTTGGTGATGTCTGTTGTGACTGTCGATGTCTGTTGGTGACTGTCGATGACTGTTGGTGATGTCTGTTGGTGACTGTCGATGACTGTTGGTGACTGTTGATGACTTGGTGACTGTTGATAACTTTTGATGTCTGTTGGTGACTGTCGATGTCTGTTGATGTCTGTCGGTGACTGTCGATGACTGTTGGTGACTGTCGATGTCTGTTGGTGACTGTCGATGACTGTTGGTGACTGTCGATGACTGTTGGTGACTGTCGATGACTGTCGGTGACTGTTGGTGACTGTCGATGTCTGTTGGTGACTGTCGATGACTGTTGGTGACTGTCGATGACTGTTGGTGACTGTCGATGACTGTCGGTGACTGTTGGTGACTGTCGATGTCTGTTGGTGACTGTTGGTGACTGTCGATGTCTGTTGGTGACTGTTGGTGACTGTTGGTGACTGTTGATGACTGTTGGTGACTGTCGATGTCTGTTGGTGACTGTCGATGTCTGTTGGTGACTGTCGATGACTGTTGGTGATGTCTGTTGGTGACTGTCGATGACTGTTGGTGACTGTTGATGACTTGGTGACTGTTGATAACTTTTGATGTCTGTTGGTGACTGTCGATGTCTGTTGATGTCTGTCGGTGACTGTTGGTGACTGTCGATGACTGTTGGTGACTGTCGATGACTGTTGGTGACTGTCGATGACTGTTGGTGACTGTCGATGACTGTCGGTGACTGTTGGTGATGGTCGATGTCTGTTGGTGACTGTTGGTGACTGTTGGTGACTGTTGGTGACTGTTGATGACTGTTGATGTCTGTTGGTGACTGTCGATGTCTGTTGGTGATTGTTGGTGACTGTCGATGACTGTTGGTGACTGTTGGTGACTGTCGATGTCTGTTGATGTCTGTCGGTGACTGTTGGTGACTGTCGATGTCTGTTGGTGACTGTCGATGTCTGT
The DNA here is from genome assembly GCA_036937225.1 of Sebastes paucispinis. Classification (NCBI taxonomy): domain Eukaryota; kingdom Metazoa; phylum Chordata; class Actinopteri; order Perciformes; family Sebastidae; genus Sebastes; species Sebastes paucispinis. The sequence continues at coordinate 345,061 of JAUPFX010000004.1, read as the reverse complement.
TGGTGACTGTCGATGTCTGTTGGTGACTGTCGATGTCTGTTGGTGATTGTTGGTGACTGTCGATAACTGTCGATGACTGCTGATGACTGTTGGTGACTTTTGGTGATGTCTGTTGGTGACTGTCGATGACTGTCGATGAATGCTAATGACTGTTGGTGACTTTTGGTGATGTCTGTTGGTGACTGTTGATGACTGTCGGTGACTGTCGATGACTGTTGGTGATGTCTGTTGTGACTGTCGATGTCTGTTGGTGACTGTCGATGACTGTTGGTGACGTCTGTTGGTGACTGTCGATGTCTGTTGGTGACTGTCGATGACTGTTGGTGACTGTCGATGACTGTCGATGTCTGTTGGTGACTGTTGATAACTTTTGATGTCTGTTGGTGACTGTCGATGTCTGTTGGTGACTGTCGATGACTGTTGGTGATGTCTGTTGTGACTGTCGATGTCTGTTGGTGACTGTCGATGTCTATTGGTGACTGTTGGTGACTGTTGATGACTGTTGATAACTTTTGATGTCTGTTGGTGACTGTCGATGTCTGTTGGTGACTGTCGATGTCTGTTGGTGACTGTTGATGACTGTTGGTGACTGTCGATGTCTGTTGGTGACTGTTGGTGACTGTTGGTGACTGTTGATGACTGTTGATGACTGTCGATGACTGTCGATGTCTGTTGGTGACTGTCGATGTCTGTTGGTGACTGTCGATGACTGTCGGTGACTGTTGGTGACTGTCGATGTCTGTTGGTGACTGTTGATGACTGTTGGTGATGTCAGTTGGTGACTGTCGATGACTGTTGATGACTGTTGGTGATGTCTGTTGGTGACTGTCGATGTCTGTTGGTGACTGTTGATGACTGTTGATGTCTGTTGGTGACTGTCAATGACTGTCGATGTCTGTTGATGACTGTTGGTGACTGTCGATGACTGTCAATGACTGTCGATGTCTGTCGGTGACTGTCGATGTCTGTTGGTGACTGTCGATAACTGTCGATGACTGCTGATGACTGTTGGTGACTTTTGGTGATGTCTGTTGGTGACTGTTGATGACTGTCGATGACTGTTGATGTCTGTTGGTGACTGCTGATATCTGTTGATGACTGTCGATGACTGTCGATGACAGTCGATGACTGTCGGTGATGTCTGTTGGTGACTGTCGATGTCTGTCGGTGACTGTCGATGACTGTCGATGACTGATGATGACTGTCGATGACTGCTGATGTCTGTTGGTGTCTGTTGGTGACTGCTGATGTCTGTTGGTGTCTGTTGGTGACTGCTGATGACTGTCAATGACTGTCAGTGATGTCTGTTGATGACTGTCGGTGATGACTGTTGATGACTGATGATGACTGTCAATGACTGTCAGTGATGTCTGTTGATGACTGTCGGTGATGACTGTTGATGACTGATGATGACTGTCAATGACTGTCAGTGATGTCTGTTGATGACTGTCGATGACTGTTGGTGATGTCTGTTGGTGACTGTGGGTGACTGTTGGTGATGTCTGTTGGTGACTGTGGGTGACTGTCGATGTCTGTCGGTGACTGTCGATGACTGTTGGTGACTGCTGATGACTGTTGGTGATGTCTGTTGATGTCTGTTGATATCTGTTGTTGTCTCAGTGTGGCCTCAGGAGGAGTACATCGTGGAGTATTCTCTGGAGTACGGTTTCCTGCGTCTGTCTCAGAGCACCAGACAGAGACTCAACATCCCCGTCATGGTCGTCACTCTCGGTGAGACACTTTCACACCTGTAAGCCTCACAGTCACATGACTTTAACACCTGTCTTCCTCACAGTCACATGACTTTAACACCTGTCTTCCTCACAGTCACATGACTCTAACACCTGTGATGTAACCTGTACACCTGTTCAGATCCCATGAAGGACGAGTGTTTCGGTGACGGCTTCAGTCGCTTCCTGCTTGATGAGTTTTTGGGCTACGACGACATCCTGATGTCCAGTGTGAAGGCGCTCGCTGAGAACGAGGAGAACAAAGGTAGAGACATAAAGGGTAAAGAGAGAGGTCAAAGGTTAATTTAAAATAAAATAGTAAAAAGTAAGTCCCCTACTCCGATTACCAAACCAGAGTTCCTCTAATGCCCTACTCTGATTACCGAACCAGAGTTCCTCTAATGCCCTACTCTGATTACCGAACCAGAGTTCCTCTAATGCCCTACTTCGATTACCGAACCAGAGATCCTCTAATGCCCTACTCAGATTGCCGAACTAGAGTTCCTCTAATGCCCTACTCCGATTACCGAACCAGAGATTCTCTAATGCCCTACTCCGATTACCGAACCAGAGTTCCTCTAATCTCCTACTCCGATTACCGAACCAGAGATTCTCTAATGCCCTACTCCGAACCAGAGATCCTCTAATCCCCTACTCCGATTACCGAACCAGAGATTCTCTAATCCCCTACTCCGATTACCGAACCAGAGTTCTTCTAATCCCTTACTCCGATTACCGAACCAGAGTTCTTCTAATCCCCTACTCCGATTACAGAACCAGAGTTCCTCAAATCCCTTACTCCGATTACCGAACCAGAGTTCTTCTAATCCCCTACTCCGATTACAGAACCAGAGTTCTTCTAATCCCTTACTCCGATTACCGAACCAGAGTTCTTCTAATCCCCTACTCCAATTACAGAACCCAGGTTCCTTTGGCTCCTTACTTTTGATCACAGAACCGGGTTTCTGGTTGATCTGGCATTGAAAAGATAATCATCAGCAGGTTGTTGATGTCACAGTGTGGTTCTCTGCAGGGTTCCTGAGAAATGTGGTGTCTGGAGAACATTACCGCTTCGTCAGCATGTGGATGGCCAGAACCTCCTACCTGGCCGCTTTCGTCATCATGGTCATATTCGTAAGTGAAGAAGTTCTAATGGTCTACAGCAGCTGTAGCGGTGACGACTGACGGTGTTCACTAGTCTGCAGTGAAAACTGGTGAAATTCATCTTTTAAATACACAGAACTCAAAATTCAGACTTCCATAAATAAGACAGAACATTTAGAAGTCCATCTGTCAGTGAGAGGTTGTGTTTCAGGAGGAAGAGGACGTTTAACGGAACAAGATAAAAGTTAAATATGATTCATTTGGATAGTTTTAGACTGTTGGTTGCTGTAGTTTGACGGTTCTGAGTTTGTTCAGTGTTCGTTTTGTGTTTTTCAGACTCTGTCCGTGTCGATGCTGCTGAGATATTCTCACCACCAGATCTTCGTCTTCATCGGTCAGTTTACGCAAGACCTCATGTCCACACAGCATCTGGTCCAGACCAGTTCATTGTAGTCCAGTCCAGAAGGGTTCAATGTAACCCAGTCTAAGAAGTTAAATAACTGCCTCAGAACAGAACAGACCGGTTCAGTTTATTCCAATGTGGTCCAGTTTAATGTAGCCCAGTCCAGCATAGTGTAATCCAGTCTAAGGTGTTCCAGTCAAGTCCAGTTCAGTGTAGTTCAGTTCAGTCTGGTCCAGTTGGAGATCTTTGGTAACTGACTCGACTGATGATTTTCAGTTTAAATAAATGATATCAGGGAGTGGAATATGTGATCCAGTACTTGAACAGAGTATTTGTGTGAGTCCAGAATATATAAACCACGTCATTAAACCATCAGCTGTGTGTTGACCTGGTCTCGGTCTGTCCCCCCTCAGTGGATCTTCTTCAGATGTTGGAGATGAACATGACCATCGCCTTCCCAGCAGCCCCTCTGCTCACCGTCATCCTGGCTCTCGTTGGTAAGTCCACATCCTAGAAAGTCAAGCTTGTCAAGTTGCTAGTCAGGACGGTCAAAGCGCGAGTCGAGACAGTCAAGTCCCAAGTCGAGACAGGACTAGGCCGAAATCTAGTCTTGGTCGAGACAGTTGAGTTACAGGGTTCCTGTCAAGACAGTCAAGTCCCGGGTCGAGGCAGTCATGGTCCGAGTCTAGACAGTCAATTCCAGAGTCGAAGCACTGGGAATCCCAAGTCTAGACAGTCAAGTCCCGAGTCGAAGCACTGGGAATCCCGAGTCTAGACAGTCAAGTCCCGAGTCGAAGCACTGGGAATCCCGAGTCTAGACAGTCAAGTCCCGACTCGAGGCAGTTATGATCCAAGTCTAGACAGTCAAGTCCCGAGTCGATGCTGTCGAATCCCGAGTCGAGGAAGTCATGGTCCGAGTCTAGACAGTCAAGTCCCAAGTCGAGGCAGTTGAGTCCTGAGTCTAGACTGCCGAGTCCCGAGTTGAGGAAGTCATGGTCCCAGTCTGGCAGTCGAGTCCCGAGTCGAGGCAGTCGAGTCCCGAGTCGAGCTAAAAGAGTTCAAACCTGACCTGCTGATGTCACTTCCTGTCATCAGGCATGGAGGCCATCATGTCTGAGTTCTTCAACGACACGACAACGGCGTTCTACATCATCCTCATTGTCTGGTTGGCCGATCAGTACGACGCCATCTGCTGCCACACCAACACCAGCAAACGCCACTGGCTGAGGTGAGTCACATTACCAACACCGACTCACACCATTGGCTCATTTAAAACCACGCCCAGAAGTACGGTGCTGGACCAATGACAGCTCAGTAGACAACAATCCCTTAAAATATTCAGAATT
>JAUPFX010000004.1:330478-335478 GCA_036937225.1 Sebastes paucispinis | reverse complement strand
TGATCCTTCCTATTGATCCTTCCTATTGATCCTTCCTATTGATCCTTCCTGTTGATCCTTCCTATTGATCTTTCCTATTGATCCTTCCTTTGATCCTTCCTATTGATCTTTCCTATTGATCCTTCCTATTGATCCTTCCTATTGATCCTTCCTATTGATCCTTCCTATTGATCCTTCCTGTTGATCCTCCCTGTTGATCCTTCCTATTGATCTTTCCTATTGATCCTTCCTTTGATCCTTCCTATTGATCTTTCCTATTGATCCTTCCTATTGATCCTTCCTATTGATCCTTCCTATTGATCCTTCCTATTGATCCTTCCTGTTGATCCTCCCTGTTGATCCTTCCTATTGATCTTTCCTATTGATCCTTCCTTTGATCCTTCCTATTGATCTTTCCTATTGATCCTTCCTATTGATCCTTCCTATTGATCCTTCCTATTGATCCTTCCTATTGATCCTTCCTATTGATCCTTCCTATTGATCCTTCCTGTTGATCCTCCCTGTTGATCCTTCATCATCACCATCACTCTGTAGTTTATTATCACCGTCCTGCTGACCCAATGAGAGACACAGACAGGAAGTGAGACAGGAAGTGAGACAGGAAGTGAGACAGGAAGTGAGACAGGTTGTTTGGAAGTGAAATATAGAAAAACACCAGATTGTTCCTTTAAGATCACTTTAAACACTGAAACTGGTAAAAAAAGATAAAATCCACTGATGATCAGTTATTGATCAGTTATTGATCAGCCCTGATTCTGACAGACTGAAGCACAAACTGTTGATTTCTGTTTCCATCTGCTTTTATTTTGAAGAAAAAGACTCTTTGAGAGCAGGAAGTAGTTTTGGCGGTCGGACTGATCGATTGATCGATTGATCGATCGGGTGGATCGGGACTTCCTGTCCGATCGGATGCCTTATCAATAATCCTCTTTGGACACTTTGGAGACGTCAGCAGCGGAGCGAGCTGATTGGTTGTGCAATATGACGCCAGCTGTGTCACGCCTCAGGCCCCGCCTCCTACTGTCGCTGTGATGCGTTCAGGGACCGACGGCAGAGACGGCTGCTGGTGCGTTCAAGTGCTAAATGTGAGCGTTGATTCTCAGATCTGTTGGCTGCTGTCGTCATTTTAATATCATTTATTAAACACATTAATTATTCATTTAATGACATTAACGAGATGATCCCAGGACACCGACAATTACACCGCAGATTAATACACCAATAATCTGATTAATAGATCAATTAAAATGTAATTAATAATCCTCAGATCTACATGGATATATATACTCTATATATATATATATATATATATATTATATGTACAATAAATCATCAGAAGTCATTTACAGAATAAATGTCATTTCAGATTTGATGATATTTTTATAAAACCCAACGGTCCGTGAACCTACCACTCGTTGCCATGGCTACGCGGTTAATCCTGCCTGTAATTGGCTGAAATCACAGCACCTGATGAGTCACCTGAACGCACTGTGGACCGACCCCGGATACCGGAACCCGAGATGGCGCCCGTTCAGTCCAATGAGAACTACTCGCCGGGCGCTTACGCCTCTTAGTTCTCTATCGTCTGGTTGACTTCCTGGTTGACTTCCTTGGTATGCGGCCCACTGAGCGTGCTCAGTAGTGATTCTCCCGCTGGCCCGTAGACTTCAGAATTTACATCGTGATGACGTCAGCTGGTTGTCACCTGGTCATCAGCTGGTCGTCAGGTGGCGGCGTCCTGTCAGCAGTTCTACAGACGTCTATAACGGTCGGCGCTCTCTGGGCGCTGCTCAGGGATGTTTTATCTACTGGAGGAAACCAGGAAGCTGAGCGGCGTTCTGATTCTAGGTCCACGGGACGGACGGACCGCTTGTGTTTATGTTTTGTTTCTTTGTGAAGGAGGCGGAGCCTAACGTGTGACATCAGCATCAGAGACAGAAACTGAACCAAACTGATGGACTGGGTGGGGGGGGGGGGTGTTTCTTCTTCTTCTTCTTCTACTTCTACTTCTTCTTCTTCGTGCCTCTGCTGGATGACTATAGCCTCATTAGTTGATCTGAAGCCTGAAACTCATCAAACTGTATTTAACTGTCTAGTAAAACCAGTAAAACCAGTAAAGCGGTGCACAACAGCAGCTGTTTGCACACAAACTGAGTGACGTGTGAATTATTTCAGTGTTTATTAAAAGATGAATTTCATGTGTGTTCAGTGATGTGATGAGAGGAAGTCAGAGCGGGTTCAAATATATATATATATATATATATATATATATATACTTTTTTTTTTTTTTTTTTTTTTTTTTTTTACATTTTTCAGACTTTTTCATTTTTGTCTTTTTCTGGGCGCTTTTCTGGCAGCATTTTTTTAGATATTTTTCTGAACATCTTTCAGAATTCTTTCAAAAAAATTTTCCGACTTTTTTCTAACTTTTTTGGCAGCATTTTTTTTTTTTTTACATTTTTGCTACTTTTGGACATTTCCTAGACTTTTCAGACAGTATTTGGAAAATATTCGGACATTTTTGGACTTTTTTTCTGACTTTTTAGGGGGTATTTTTTGGACATTTTTCAGATTTTCTATTTGACATCTTTCAGACTTTTTTCTCTTCAGACATTTTTTTTTTTTACATCTTTCAGACTTTTTTTCTATGAACTTTTGTTTCAGACTTTTTTTCTGCTTTATTTTTGAGATCTTTCAGACTTTTTCTCTCCCGACATTTTTTTTTACATCTTTCAGTATTTTTTTTCAGACACTTTTTTCAGACTTTATTTCTTCCGACATTTAAAAATCTTATTGTAAACATTTGAATATAGATATATTTATGTATATATATGAAATGTAACAAAATAAAAATAAGTTCTGTATATTTATTAGTCATTAACAGTAATATCGTATAATACAGACACAAAATTGTCAATAGATTCATGTCAATAAAGGGCCGACAGTGTTTTTCAGACTTTTTTTTTTTTTTACATCTTTCAGACTTTTTATCAGATTTTTTTTTCAGACTTTTTTCGGACATTATTTCGACAATTTTTTTACTTTTTTCCCGAGCAGTTTTCCAACTTTTTTCAGACTTTTGTGGGCATTTTTTGACATTTTTTGTACTTTTGGACTTTTTCTGACTTTTTACAGACTTTTTTAGGACATTTTTGGGACAACAAGGGAGAACCGACCAGCTAGTGTGACCTGGTTGGTACCGATGGGTTCCTCCTGTATCTTCACTCTGACCCCGAAACTGAGTCTGCTGGAAGACAGTAAAATCAGGAACCAGGTTCTATTAATAATCTGATGATTATTGATGATCATCAGTTTATTAATGTGGGTTTGTGTGACCCGGTTCTTGTGACCCGGTTCTTCACTTCAGATGTCAGAATGGAAAGTTCTAGTTACTAAACAGTTTGAAATGTGTCTCAGGGGGCAACCCGGGTCAGTTAGTCGATCCCCGGCTCATCCTGTCCTCATGTCCTCTCGTCCTCCAGAGAGACACTGAACCTCAGGTTGGTCCTGATGCTGGGTTAAACACAGAGGTCAAAGGTCATGATGATGAGGTTCTGACCTCAGACCAGGGTTGGTTTCTAATAGTCCTTTTTGCTCAGGAAGGTTCCTAACAGAGTGAGATGACCCTGAAGTATCTCAGTAGCAGCCGTGATAAGAACTGTACCAATTCACCAAATGTTAAGGAAAGGAGCTTCAATGCTTCCTTTATTATCTCCTTTAGGACACACTGGAGCATCCTTTACCAAAGGAAAGGAGCTTCAATGCTTCCTTTATTATCTCCTTTAGGACACACTGGAGCATCCTTTACCAAAGGAAAGGAGCTTCAATGCTTCCTTTATTATCTCCTTTAGGATACACTGGAGCTTCTAGTGAAAGAGCAGTCAGGTTCTCTGAACACCACGGTGTCTTCTCCTGAGTCCTTCTGAATCCTCCTTCATTCTTCCTTGACCTCATGACGTTCTCCACTGAGGGCAAGGACAAGTGGTTAGGAGAAGACGTTAGGAGAAGTGGTTAGGAGAAGTGATTAGGAGAAGTGGTTAGGAGAAGTGGTTAGGAGAAGACCTTGGGAGAAGTGGTTAGGAGAAGTGATTAGGAGAAGTGATTAGGAGAAGACGTTAGGAGAAGTGATTAGGAGAAGTGGTTAGGAGAAGTGGTTAGGAGAAGTGGTTAGGAGAAGACTTTAGGAGAAGTGGTTAGGAGAAGTGGTTAGGAGAAGTGGTTAGGAGAAGTGATTAGGAGAAGACGTTAGGAGAAGACGTTAGGAGAAGTGGTTAGGAGAAGTGGTTAGGAGAAGACGTTAGGAGAAGTGGTTAGGAGAAGTGGTTAGAAGAAGTGGTTAGGAGAAGACGTTAGGAGAAGTGGTTAGGAGAAGTGATTAGGAGAAGTGGTTAGGAAAAGTGGTTAGGAGAAGACGTTAGGAGAAGTGGTTAGGAGAAGTGGTTAGGAGAAGTGGTTAGGAGAAGACGTTAGGAGAAGACGTTAGGAGAAGTGGTTAGGAGAAGTGATTAGGAGAAGTGGTTAGGAGAAGTGGTTAGGAGAAGACGTTAGGAGAAGTGGTTAGGAGAAGTGGTTAGGAGAAGACGTTAGGAGAAGTGGTTAGGAGAAGTGGTTAGAAGAAGTGGTTAGGAGAAGACGTTAGGAGAAGTGGTTAGGAGAAGTGATTAGGAAAAGTGGTTAGGAGAAGACGTTAGGAGAAGTGGTTAGGAGAAGACGTTAGGAGAAGACGTTAGGAGAAGTGGTTAGGAGAAGTGATTAGGAGAAGTGGTTAGGAGAAGTGGTTAGGAGAAGACGTTAGGAGAAGTGGTTAGGAGAAGTGGTTAGGACGTCATTTTTTGACTTTTCGAACGCAACCCAGCTCTCATGTCTTTATCTTCCAGCAGTGAGAGAGGTGCATTCTGGGTATTGTAGTTTGTTGTAGGTGAGACAGGACACGTCTGTTCAGGTGTGTCATGTCTGTCTCCACCGGAAGGAGTCCAGGTCCCTGGTGGACCCTGGTGGAC
>JAUPFX010000004.1:315478-325478 GCA_036937225.1 Sebastes paucispinis | reverse complement strand
TACAAAGACTATCACAGGTACTGTTACAGGTACTGGTACAAAGACTATGACAGGTACTGTTACAGGTACTGGTACAAAGATCATCACAGGTACTGTTACAAAGATCATCACAGGTACTAGTACAAAGACTATGACAGGTACTGTTACAGGTACTGGTACAAAGACTATGACAGGTACTGTTACAGGTACTGGTACAAAGATCATCACAGGTACTGTTACAGGTACTGGTACAAAGACTATCACAGGTACTGTTACAGGTACTGGTACAAAGACTATGACAGGTACTGTTACAGGTACTGGTACAAAGATCATCACAGGTACTGTTACAGGTACTGGTACAAAGACTATCACAGGTACTGTTACAGGTACTGGTACAAAGACTATGACAGGTACTGTTACAGGTACTGGTACAAAGACTATGACAGATACTGTTACAGGTACTGGTACAAAGACTATGACAGATACTGTTACAGGTACTGGTACAAAGATCATCACAGGTACTGTTACAGGTACTGGTACAAAGACTATGACAGGTACTGTTACAGGTACTGGTACAAAGATCATCACAGGTACTGTTACAGGTACTGGTACAAAGACTATGACAGGTACTGTTACAGGTACTGGTACAAAGATCATCACAGGTACTGTTACAGGTACTGGTACAAAGACTATCACAGGTACTGTTACAGGTACTGGTACAAAGACTATGACAGATACTGTTACAGGTACTGGTACAAAGATCATCACAGGTACTGTTACAGGTACTGGTACAAAGACTATGACAGGTACTGTTACAGGTACTGGTACAAAGATCATCACAGGTACTAGTACAAAGACTATGACAGGTACTGTTACAGGTACTGGTACAAAGACTATCACAGGTACTGTTACAGGTACTGGTACAAAGACTATCACAGGTACTGTTACAGGTACTGGTACAAAGACTATCACAGGTACTGTTACAGGTACTGGTACAAAGACTATCACAAGTACTGTTACAGGTACTGGTACAAAGACTATCACAGGTACTGTTACAGGTACTAGTACAAAGACTATGACAGGTACTGTTACAGGTACTGGTACAAAGACTATCACAGGTACTGTTACAGGTACTGGTACAAAGACTATGACAGGTACTGTTACAGGTACTGGTACAAAGATCATCACAGGTACTGTTACAAAGATCATCACAGGTACTAGTACAAAGACTATGACAGGTACTGTTACAGGTACTGGTACAAAGACTATGACAGGTACTGTTACAGGTACTGGTACAAAGATCATCACAGGTACTGTTACAGGTACTGGTACAAAGACTATCACAGGTACTGTTACAGGTACTGGTACAAAGACTATTACAGGTACTGTTACAGGTACTGGTACAAAGACTATGACAGGTACTGTTACAGGTACTGGTACAAAGATCATCACAGGTACTGTTACAGGTACTGGTACAAAGACTATCACAGGTACTGTTACAGGTACTGGTACAAAGACTATGACAGGTACTGTTACAGGTACTGGTACAAAGATCATCACAGGTACTGTTACAGGTACTGGTACAAAGACTATCACAGGTACTGTTACAGGTACTGGTACAAAGACTATGACAGGTACTGTTACAGGTACTGGTACAAAGACTATGACAGATACTGTTACAGGTACTGGTACAAAGACTATGACAGATACTGTTACAGGTACTGGTACAAAGATCATCACAGGTACTGTTACAGGTACTGGTACAAAGACTATGACAGGTACTGTTACAGGTACTGGTACAAAGATCATCACAGGTACTGTTACAGGTACTGGTACAAAGACTATGACAGGTACTGTTACAGGTACTGGTACAAAGATCATCACAGGTACTGTTACAGGTACTGGTACAAAGACTATCACAGGTACTGTTACAGGTACTGGTACAAAGACTATGACAGATACTGTTACAGGTACTGGTACAAAGATCATCACAGGTACTGTTACAGGTACTGGTACAAAGACTATGACAGGTACTGTTACAGGTACTGGTACAAAGATCATCACAGGTACTAGTACAAAGACTATGACAGGTACTGTTACAGGTACTGGTACAAAGACTATCACAGGTACTGTTACAGGTACTGGTACAAAGACTATCACAGGTACTGTTACAGGTACTGGTACAAAGACTATCACAGGTACTGTTACAGGTACTGGTACAAAGACTATCACAAGTACTGTTACAGGTACTGGTACAAAGACTATCACAGGTACTGTTACAGGTACTAGTACAAAGACTATGACAGGTACTGTTACAGGTACTGGTACAAAGACTATCACAGGTACTGTTACAGGTACTGGTACAAAGACTATGACAGGTACTGTTACAGGTACTGGTACAAAGATCATCACAGGTACTGTTACAAAGATCATCACAGGTACTAGTACAAAGACTATGACAGGTACTGTTACAGGTACTGGTACAAAGACTATGACAGGTACTGTTACAGGTACTGGTACAAAGATCATCACAGGTACTGTTACAGGTACTGGTACAAAGACTATCACAGGTACTGTTACAGGTACTGGTACAAAGACTATTACAGGTACTGTTACAGGTACTGGTACAAAGATCATCACAGGTACTGGTACAAAGACTATCACAGGTACTGTTACAGGTACTGGTACAAAGATCATCACAGGTACTGTTACAGGTACTGGTACAAAGACTGACAGGTACTGTTACAGGTACTGGTACAAAGATCATCACAGGTACTGTTACAGGTACTAGTACAAAGACTATCACAGGTACTGTTACAGGTACTGGTACAAAGACTATCACAAGTACTGTTACAGGTACTGGTACAAAGACTATCACAGGTACTGTTACAGGTACTAGTACAAAGACTATGACAGGTACTGTTACAGGTACTGGTATAAAGATCATCACAGGTACTGTTACAGGTACTAGTACAAAGACTATCACAGGTACTGTTACAGGTACTGGTACAAAGACTATCACAAGTACTGTTACAGGTACTGGTACAAAGACTATCACAGGTACTGTTACAGGTACTAGTACAAAGACTATGACAGGTACTGTTACAGGTACTGGTACAAAGACTATGACAGGTACTGGTACAAAGACTATGACAGGTACTGTTACAGGTACTGGTACAAAGACTATCACAGGTACTGTTACAGGTACTAGTACAAAGACTATGACAGGTACTGTTACAGGTACTGGTACAAAGATCATCACAGGTACTGTTACAGGTACTAGTACAAAGACTATCACAGGTACTGTTACAGGTACTGGTACAAAGACTATCACAAGTACTGTTACAGGTACTGGTACAAAGACTATCACAGGTACTGTTACAGGTACTAGTACAAAGACTATGACAGGTACTGGTACAAAGACTATGACAGGTACTGGTACAAAGACTATGACAAGTACTGTTACAGGTACTGGTACAAAGACTATGACAAGTACTGTTACAGGTACTAGTACAAAGACTATGACAGGTACTGTTACAGGTACTAGTACAAAGACTATCACAGGTACTGTTACAGGTACTGGTACAAAGACTATCACAGGTACTGTTACAGGTACTAGTACAAAGACTATGACAGGTACTGTTACAGGTACTGGTACAAAGACTATGACAGGTACTGTTACAGGTACTGGTACAAAGACTATGACAGATACTGTTACAGGTACTGGTACAAAGACTATGACAGGTACTGTTACAGGTACTGGTACAAAGATCATCACAGGTACTGTTACTGGTACAAAGACTATCACAGGTACTATTACAGGTACTGGTACAAAGACTATGACAGGTACTGTTACAGGTACTGGTACAAAGATCATCACAGGTACTGTTACAGGTACTGGTACAAAGACTATCACAGGTACTGTTACAGGTACTGGTACAAAGACTATCACAGGTACTGTTACAGGTACTGGTACAAAGACTATGACAGGTACTAGTGCTTTAATACTGCGATCATCACAGGTACTAGTACTTTAATACTGCGATCATCACAGGTACTAGTACTTTAATACTAGTACTTTAATACTGCGTTCATCACAGGTACTAGTACTTTAATACTGCGATCATAACAGGTACTAGTACTTTAATACTAGTACTTTAATACTGCGATCATTACAGGTACTAGTACTTTAATACTAGTACTTTAATACTGCGATCATTAGAGGGTTCAGGTTAGAGAGCAGTGGGGGTTAACTGATGACTGATAACTGATAACTTGTAACTTGTTGTTTGTTCTGAGAGGAGTTGACAGGGAGAGTAGTGAAGGGGAGGGGAGAAGGTATTCAGGTATAAATACTGTAATACTCTGTTTATTAGAGGTACAAATATACAGTTTATTAAAGTTACAAATACTGTTAAACTCAGTTCATTAAAGGTACAAAAATACTCTTAAACTCAGTTTATTAGAGGTACAAATACACTGTTTAGGTACAAATACTTCAACACTCAGTTTATTAGAGGTACAAATACACAGTTTATTAAAGTTAAAAATACTCTTAAACTCAGTTTTTTTTTTTTTTTAAAGTTATTTTTTGGGGTGTTTTTATTGATAGGACAGTGGATAGAGTGTTGGAAAGGGGGAGAGAGAGAAATGACATGCGGAAAGGACCACAGGCCGGATTCGAACCCGGGTCCACCGCTGCTAGGACTGAGCCTTGGCGATACATGGGCGCTCGCTCTACCGACTGAGCTAACCAGCCGCCCTAAACTCAGTTTATTAGAGGTACAAATACACTGTTTAGGTACAAATACTTAAACACTCAGTTTATTAGAGGTACAAATACACTGTTTAGGTACAAATGCTTCAACACTCAGTTTATTAGAGGTACAAATACACAGTCTATTAGAGGTATAGATACTCAGTTTATTTAAAATCAAATCAATCCACTTCCTGATTTAATATTATTAGAACAATATTGTGAATATCAGTTAGTTCAATAAATCTGTTGAGAATAATTCATAATAATAATTCATAATAATAATGATTAATAATCCATCAGTAGTATTTCTACAGTAGTAGGATTATCTCTCATATTTATACATGATATCTGATTATTGTTTCTGCCTCACAGTTGTTCTAACTGATCCAGGGTCTAACCCCCGGTCCAGGGTCAGGGTCTATCCCCCGGTCCTGGGTCAGGGTCTAACCCTCGGTCAGGGGTCAGGGTCTAACCCCCGGTCCGGGGTCCGTGGTCTCTGTGTCTGTGGTCCATGGTCTAACCTCTGTGTGTGTGTCCGTGGTCTAACCTCTGTGTGTGTGTCCGTGGTCTAACCTCTGTGTCTGTGGTCCGTGGTCTAACCTCTGTGTGTGTGGTCCGTGGTCTAACCTCTGTGTGTGTGGTCCGTGGTCTAACCTCTGTGTGTGTGGTCCGTGGTCCGTGGTCTAACCTCTGTGTGTGTGGTCCGTGGTCTAACCTCTGTGTCTGTGGTCCGTGGTCTAACCTCTGTGTGTGGTCCGTGGTCTAACCTCTGTGTGTGTGGTCCGTGGTCTAACCTCTGTGTGTGTGGTCCGTGGTCTAACCTCTGTGTGTGTGGTCCGTGGTCCGTGGTCTAACCTCTGTGTGTGTGGTCCATGGTCCGTGGTCTAACCTCTGTGTGTGTGGTCCGTGGTCCGTGGTCTAACCTCTGTGTGTCTCTAACAGAGCGTCTGTACTTCGCCACGCTGCGCAGTAAACCCAAGAGTACGGCCAACACTCACTACTTCTGCACCGACGACGAGTTCCTCTACGAAAAGTAAGTTGAGCTCATTAAAACTGTGATGTCATCAATAATCAATAATCAATACGTGGACTACTGGACAGTAATGGAACGTTGATATACTTTATATACAGCCTGAATAGTACTACTGATTGTTATTAGATGATTAAAGTCCAGCTGAGAGGTGGTCAGAGACGCTCGTCCTCCTGTTCTGATTACACACGGTGGTGAATACTCTATTCTGATTGGTCCATCACACCCATCTACCGTCTGTTATTTCTTTATAACAGACCGTTGCTACGTATAACAGACCGTTGCTATGTATAACAGACCGTTGCTACGTATAACAGACCGTTGCTACGTATAACAGACCGTTGCTACGTATAACAGACCGTTGCTATGTGCCATGTCGTCGTTGTCGTTGTGGACGTCAACGTTGTGTGTATTGTGTGTATTGTGGTGTGTAGTCAGTGTCCCAGTGTCTAACTGTGTGTGTGTGTGTGTGTCAGTTTCTATGCAGACTTCGGTCCTCTCAACGTCTCCATGTTGTATCGTTACTGCTGCAAACTCAACAAGAAGCTGAAGGTGAGTCTGAAGCTCTGCTGACGCTCCCACAGCAGGAATGTCCACAATGTCCACAATGCAACAGGACATCACGCTCAGCCTGTCACACCCATCACAGCTCAGTCTCTCTGTCTCACAGCTCAGTGTCTCTGTCTCACAGCTCAGTCTCTCTGTCTCACAGCTCAGTGTCTCTGTCTCACAGCTCAGTCTCTCTGTCTCACAGCTCAGTCTCTCTGTCTCACAGCTCAGTCTCTGTCTCACAGCTCAGTCTCTCTGTCTCACAGCTCAGTCTCTCTGTCTCACAGCTCAGTCTCTGTCTCACAGCTCAGTCTCTCTGTCTCACAGCTCAGTCTCTCTGTCTCACAGCTCAGTCTCTGTCTCACAGCTCAGTGTCTGTAGTTATTGATTTATTTATTTTGATGTGTATTGTAAGTAAGGACTGTAATAGATTACTACTGCTACACTGTAAAAGATTACTACTGCTACACTGTAAAAGATTGAGGACTAAAGCCAGACGTGATGTGAGGAGGAGTGTTTTACTTTGAAAGGATTCCTTCCTGTCACATGGTGCTGGTGGTAGTGTTTTACTTTGAAAGGGTTCCTTCCTGTCACATGGTGCTGGTGGTAGTGTTTTACTTTGAAAGGGTTCCTTCCTGTCACATGGTGCTGGTGATGAGGGTTGATTGGTTCTCTGAGACATTCAGCAGCTGCTTGTTGTTCTCTCACTCTCTGTTTAATGGTTTATTCTATTTATAGATGTATTATTAAATCTACAGATATGAAAGGATTCCTGATCAATGTTATTGATTAGTATTGTGACTGATGGTCATGTGACGTCTCTTCTTCTTCTTCAGTCGTTCACTCTGACCAGGAAGAGGATCGTCCACTACACCAGCTTCGACCAGAGGAAGAGGTCCAACGCCGCCGTGCTGATCGGAGGCTACGCCGTGAGTCATCTGCACGCAGGGAGAGTAGATCACACATGGTGATGACTTCCTGTTCCCCTTCACAATAAGAGTCCTTCAGTCTCCCAGTAATCTGATCCTCCTCCTCTGACCCGTTCTGACCCGTTCCCTGAGGAACCGGAGCCCGCCGCTCTGATTGGTGTTAGCCTTCAGCTAACGCTGTGACCTCATCATCACGGCGGCGGTTTAACTTTATTCAGACGTTCTAACGTCAGTGAAGAACCTGCTGATGGTCATGGATGGTCAGCCCCGCCAAAATAAAACATCCTGCTGCTCCATCTGGTCTTGAAAACGAGCAACTTGCTTCATCTGTACACTGGAACCAGCTGTTAGCCTAGCTTAGCATAAAGACTGGTAGCCTAGCTTAGCATAAAGACTGGTAGCCTAGCTTAGCATAAAGACTGGTAGCCTAGCTTAGCATAAAGACTGGTAGCCTAGCTTAGCGTAAAGACTGGTATCCTAGCTTAGCGTAAAGACTGGTAGCCTAGCTTAACATAAAGACTGGTAGCCTAGCTTAGCATAAAGACTGGTAGCCTAGCTTAGCATAAAGACTCAGTGTTTACCTGTGTGTCTCTGTCAGGTGATCTACTTGAAGAAAACTCCAGAAGAAGCTTACAGAGCTCTGATCTCTGGTTCCAATGCCTCCTACCTGCCCTTCAGGTGAGTCCTCCACTACTGCAGTAGTACTGTAGTACAGTAGTACTGTAGTATTGATAGTAACATTAACCACTAATAACTCTGTGTCTCTGCAGGGACGCTTCCTTTGGGAATTGCACCTTCAACCTCACGGTGCTCGACTGTCTGCAGGGCATCAAGAAGGTGAGTTCTGATTGGCCGGGTGGAAGCTGACATCATCAACACTCAAAGGGCTCACTCACCTGAGTGTCACCTGTATGATGTCACGCTGTGTTTCAGGCTCTGCAGCACGGCTTCTTCGACTTTGAGACCTTCGACGTGGACGAGTACGAACACTACGAGGTAAAAACCCTCACCTTAATAGACCTGTAGTACCTGTACTACCTGTAACACCTGTACTACCTGTAACACCTGTAGTACCTGTAACGCCTGCACTACCTGTAACACCTGTACTACCTGTAACACCTGTACTACCTGTAACACCTGTAGTACCTGTTACACCTGTAGTACCTGTACTACCTGTAACAACTGTAACACCTGTAGTACCTGTACTACCTGTAACACCTGTAGTACCTGTAACAACTGTAACACCTGTACTACCTGTAGTACCTGTACTACCTGTAACACCTGTAACACCTGTAGTACCTGTACTACTTGTACGAACACTACAAGGTAAAAACCCTCACCTTAATACACTGGTAATACTGACAACTGTAACACCTGTAGTACCTGTAACACCTGTACTACCTGTAACACTATAACACTGTACTACCTGTACCCTAACACCTGAACTAATGTTTACGACATCTGAACTAATGTTTCCAACACCCGAACTAATGTTTCCAACACCCGACCTAAAGTTTACGACATCTGAACTAATGTTTACGACATCTGAACTAATGTTTCCAACACCCGAACTAATGTTTATGACATCTGAACTACTGTTTACGACATCTGAACTAATGTTTCCAACACCCGAACTAATGTTTCCAACACCCGACCTAAAGTTTACGACATCTGAACTGATGTTTACGACATCTGAACTGATGTTTACAACACCTGAACTAATGTTTCCAACACCCGAACTAATGTTTACAACACCCGAACTAATGTTTACAACACCCAAACTGATGTTTACAACACCCGAACTGATGTTAACAACATCTGAACTAATGTTTACAACACCTGAACTAATGTTTACAACACCCAAACTGATGTTTACAACACCCGAACTGATGTTTACAACATCTGAACTACTGTTTACGACATCTGAACTAATGTTTCCAACACCCGAACTAATGTTTCCAACACCCGACCTAAAGTTTACGACATCTGAACTAATGTTTACAACACCCAAACTAATGTTTACAACACCCAAACTAATGTTTACAACACCCGAACTACTGTTTACGACATCTGAACTAATGTTTACAACACCCGAACTAATGTTTACAACACCCAAACTAATGTTTACAACACCCGAACTAATGTTTACAACACCCGAACTAATGTTTACAACACCCAAACTGATGTTTACAACATCTGAATTAATGTTTACAACACCTGAACTAATGTTTACAACACCCGAACTAATGTTTAAAACACCCGAACTGATGTTTAAAACACCCAAACTAATGTTTACAACACCCGAACTGATGTTTACAACATCTGAACTAATGTTTACAACACCTGAACTGATGTTTACAACACCCGAACTGATGTTTACAACACCCGAACTAATGTTTACAACACCCAAACTAATGTTTACAACACCCGAACTGATGTTTACAACATCTGAACTAATGTTTACAACACCTGAACTGATGTTTACAACACCCGAACTAATGTTTACAACACCTGAACTGATGTTTACAACACCCGAACTAATGTTTACAACACCTGAACTGATGTTTACAACACCTGAACTGATGTTTACTGATGTTGATCCCGTCATTGAACCGGTCTTCTGTAGACGTTCTCTACTGTGTTTCTGGGACTTGAACCTGGTCTGTGTGATTTCAGCGGGTGGAGAACGGAGATCTGAACTGGATCGTCCCAGGGAAGTTTCTGGCCTTCAGCGGTCCTCATCCTAAAACTAAG
>JAUPFX010000004.1:257978-307978 GCA_036937225.1 Sebastes paucispinis | reverse complement strand
CTGCTATACACAACAACGGTCTGCTATATGTAACAATGGTCTGTTATACACAGCAACGGTCTGCTATACACAGAAACGGTCTGCTATATGTAACAATGGTCTGCTATACACAACAACGGTCTGCTATACACAACAACGGTCTGCTATATGTAACAATGGTCTGTTATACACAGCAACGGTCTGCTATACACAGAAACGGTCTGCTATACACAGCAACGGTCTGTTATACACAGCAACGGTCTGCTATACACAGCAACGGTCTGCTATACACAACAACGGTCTGCTATATGTAACAATGGTCTGTTATACACAGCAACGGTCTGCTATACACAGAAACGGTCTGCTATACACAGCAACGGTCTGTTATACACAGCAACGGTCTGTTATACACAGCAGCGGTCTGTTATACGTAGCAACGGTCTGCTATACGTAGCAACGGTCTGTTATACATAGAAACGGTCTGTTATACACTGCAACGATCTGTTATACGTAGCAACGGTCTGTTATACGTAGCAACGGTCTGTTATACGTAGCAACGGTCTGTTATACACAGCAACGGTCTGCTATATGTAACAATGGTCTGTTATACACAGCAACGGTCTGCTATACACAACAACGGTCTGCTATACACAACAACGGTCTGCTATATGTAACAATGGTCTGTTATACACAGCAACGGTCTGCTATACACAGAAACGGTCTGCTATACACAGCAACGGTCTGTTATACACAGCAACGGTCTGTTATACACAGCAACGGTCTGCTATACACAGCAACGGTCTGCTATACACAACAACGGTCTGCTATATGTAACAATGGTCTGTTATACACAGCAACGGTCTGCTATACACAGCAACGGTCTGTTATACACAGCAACGGTCTGTTATACACAGCAACGGTCTGCTATACACAGCAACGGTCTGCTATACACAGCAACGGTCTGCAAAACACAGCAACGGTCTGCTATACGCAGCAACGGTCTGCTATACGCAGCAACGGTCTGCTATACGCAGCAACGGTCTGCTTTACGTAGCAACGATCTGCTATACGTAGCAACGGCCTGCTATACGTAGCAACGGTATACGTAGCAATGGTCTGCTATACGTAGCAACAGTGCTATACCTAGCAACGGTCTGCTATACGCAGCAATGGTCTGCTATACACAGCGACGGTAGAACGCTGTGATTGACCAATCAGAATGGAGTATTCAACAACGCCGTGTAGTAAACAGATATATCAGCTCAGACGTTCATGAGTGTGTGTTGTTTCTCACTAATCGTTGCTGATAACGAGCAGTAATCGATACACGTATTGATCGTCATACGTGTCTGTGTTCAGGTGGTCAATGGGTGGCGGTCAGGGCCCCTCCTCCCCCCTCAAGTCCTCCAAATTCCCAGCATCCTCTTCTTCTGCTGCCGCCAAGAGGATCGGAAGGAGTCCTTCGTCAACGGCGTCCAACATCAGGAGGTCAGTGTTACCATCCACTTCCTGTTTGACTTCCTGTCGGACTCACCTAACTTCCTGTCTGACTTCCTGTCTGTATGGTATCAGATCATCTCTTAGTAGTGCCATTTGTAAGAATCAACATGTGGTAGTACTTGTAGGTAATCAAACCCTTCTAGTAGCTCTTAGTACTTCAACTCCACTAACAAAAGCTGTTTGTACTAATACTTAGCTAGTAGTACTTCCTGCTCCTGATGGTTAGGGTTAGATACAGAGGTCAAAGGTCATGTATGTACCTGTACGTATATGATGACCTCTGGTGCTCTGGTACCAAGGCGACCCTCTGGTTCTCCGTTAGAGGAGACCCTCTGGTTCTCCGTTAGAGGCGACCCTCTGGTGCTCTGGTACCAAGGCGACCCTCTGGTTCTCCGTTAGAGGCGACCCTCTGGTTCTCCGTTAGAGGAGACCCTCTGGTTCTCCGTTAGAGGTGACCCTCTGGTTCTCCGTTAGAGGCGACCCTCTGGTGCTCTGGTACCAAGGCGACCCTCTGGTTCTCCGTTAGAGGCGACCCTCTGGTTCTCCGTTAGAGGCGACCCTCTGGTTCTCCGTTAGAGGAGACCCTCTGGTTCTCCGTTAGAGGTGACCCTCTGGTTCTCCGTTAGAGGTGACCCTCTGGTTCTCTGTTAGAGGTGACCCTCTGGTTCTCCGTTAGAGGTGACCCTCTGGTTCTCCTGTTAGAGGTGACCCTGTGGTTCTCCTGTTAGAGACGACCCTCTGGTTCTCTGTTAGAGACGACCCTCTGGTTCTCTGTTAGAGGTGACCCTCTGGTTCTCCGTTAGAGGTGACCCTCTGGTTCTCCGTTAGAGGTGACCCTCTGGTTCTCCGTTAGAGGTGACCCTCTGGTTCTCCGTTAGAGGTGACCCTCTGGTTCTCCTGTTAGAGACGACCCTCTGGTTCTCTGTTAGAGGTGACCCTCTGGTTCTCCTGTTAGAGGCGACCCTCTGGTTCTCCGTTAGAGGTGACCCTCTGGTTCTCCGTTAGAGGTGACCCTCTGGTTCTCCGTTAGAGGTGACCCTCTGGTTCTCCTGTTAGAGGCGACCTCTGGTTCTCCGTTAGAGGCGACCCTCTGGTTCTCCGTTAGAGGTGACCCTCTAGTTCTCCTGTTAGAGGCGACCCTCTGGTTCTCCTGTTAGAGACGACCCTCTGGTTCTCTGTTAGAGGTGACCCTCTGGTTCTCCGTTAGAGGTGACCCTCTGGTTCTCCGTTAGAGGTGACCCTCTGGTTCTCCGGTTAGAGGTGACCCTCTGGTTCTCCGGGGAGTACTCCAACACAGCGGCGCTCAGCCGGGGACTCGTGAGTATCCCCTCACCCGCCCGGCGCCTCTCAACCTGGGCGGAAAAGGAGAGAGTCCAGCTCCTCTCCAGGAGTTTGGTTCCAGAACCAGAGCTATGCCTGGAGGTGGAGCGGTACCAACTATATGTAGTTGGTACTGTTCCACCTCCCACACCACCTCTGTATTCCTTTGCCAGAGAGGTGACGTTCCACGTACCTAGAACCAGTCTGAGATGCCTTTACCTGCCGCCTGGCTTACACTGCACCCGACTCCAATGCCTATCGTACCTGTTAGTACTAATACACAGCCTGTAGTAGCTGTTAGTACTAATACACAGCCTGTAGTACTAATACACAGCCTGTACTAGCTGTTAGTACTAATACACAGCCTGTAGTACTAATACACAGCCTGTAGTAGCTGTTAGTACTAATACACAGCCTGTAGTACTAATACACAGCTTGTAGTAGCTGTTAGTACTAATACACAGCCTGTAGTAGCTGTTAGTACTAATACACAGCCTGTAGTACTAATACACAGCCTGTAGTAGCTGTTAGTACTAATACACAGCCTGTAGTACCTGTTAGTACTAATACACAGCCTGTAGTAGCTGTTAGTACTAATACACAGCCTGTAGTAGTACTAATACACAGCCTGTAGTAGCTGTTAGTACTAATACACAGCCTGTAGTAGTACTAATACACAGCCTGTAGTAGCTGTTAGTACTAATACACAGCCTGTAGTAGTACTAATACACAGCCTGTAGTAGTACTAATACACAGCCTGTAGTAGTACTAATACACAGCCTGTAGTAGTACTAATACACAGCCTGTAGTAGTACTAATACACAGCCTGTAGTAGTGCTAGTACACAGCCTGTATTCCCCCCCCAGCTGTCTGTGTGTTGTTATACTGTGTTGATAACCTGTCCCTCCCCTCCCCCCAGCTCGCGGTTGGCCAGCTCTCTCGGTGATCTTTACGGTGCCGACGTGGACGAGGACAGAACCGCTCCGTACTCCCCTCTTCTTCCTCCTCCTTCCTCCTCCTCCTCCTCCTCCTCTGTGTCTATCAGCTCAACCTCCTCCCCTCTGGCCCCGCCCTCTCTGTGTCGCTATGGTAACGGTCCTCGCAGCGCGCAGCACGAGGTCAACAACAACAGCGGTCTGTACGGGGGCTCTGCAGTGCCCAGCAGCAGGCCGGGGCCTCAGGACTTCAGCCCCTATAGGGGCCCGGGTCCCTACGGCCCTCTGAAGGGCCCGGCAGGACGCTACCTGAGCCGCTCCATACCTGTAAGTCCTCTGACACAGCAGCAGCTCAGCCCCACTCCTCTCTGCTGATTGGTTCTCTCTGTTCTGACATCATCAACACACCGGACGCAGCTGGATGGTCCACTAGATCATTCAGGTTCAAATAGAACATCAATAATAACATCAATAATAACATCAAATAATATCAATAATAACATCAAATAATAACATCAATAATAACATCAAATAATAACATCAATAATAACATCAAATAATAACATCAATAATAACATCAAATAATAACATCAATAATAACATCAAATAATAACATCAATAATAACATCAAATAATAACATCAAATAATAACATCAATAATAACATCAATAATAACATCAATAATAACATCAAATAATAACATCAATAATAACATCAAATAATAACATCAATAATAACATCAATAATAACATCAATAATAACATCAATAATTAAAGCTGCAAGCGGCATTTCGAGGGTTATAGCCTTTCGCGCTCAAAGCGCCCCCCTAGTCGCCGATTTGAATGAAACGTCCAGCGGATGTTTCAGCTACTCTTGTGAACATATGCTGCAAGTTTGGAGACGATGGGCCAAAGGCTTGTGAAGTTAGGTCTACTGATGTGCTGAGCCCTGCCCTCTTAAAGTTCATTGGTCAACAGATTCATAACGCAATGAGGTATCAACACGCTTTATGCAACTTTAGATGACATTAGTCCAATAATGATCCATTGAAAATTTGGTAGCAATCAGACCAACGGCTTAGGAGGAGATGTCAAAAATGTGTTTTTCAAAAAATCCAATATGGCGGAAAATATTTCCAGGTGCACTTTGGAGGTCTAAGAGGCTTTATTGTAGGTCACACGGAGTTGCCCATATGTGTAACATTTCAAGTCAATCGGACTTACGGTTTGAGGGGCGTGGCCTTTCCAAAATCGCATGTTTGGGCGTTAATTACAGCGCCACCATGTGGCCGATTTGAATGAAACTTTCAGCGGATGTTTCAGCTACTCTTGTGAACATATGCTGCAAGTTTGGAGACGATGGGCCAAAGGCTTGGGAAGTTAGGTCTATTGATGTGCTGAGCCCGCCCCTTAAAAATGAATTGGTCAATAACTTCACAACACAATAACATATCAACAAGCTTTATGCAACTTTTGATGAGCCTGGTCCAATAATGATTCGCAGAAAATATGCCAGCAATCAGA
The DNA here is from genome assembly GCA_036937225.1 of Sebastes paucispinis. NCBI lineage: Eukaryota > Metazoa > Chordata > Actinopteri > Perciformes > Sebastidae > Sebastes > Sebastes paucispinis. The sequence goes on along the minus strand of JAUPFX010000004.1, from coordinate 302,721 downwards.
CCTACGGTTTAGGAGGAGATGTCAAAAATGTGTTTTTTAAAGAATTCAACATGGCGGAAAATCTAGTCAGTGGGCTTCCGTGGTCCAAGAGACTTTTTTGTAGATCACATTCAGCAGCACATGTCTGTCAAATTTCTAATCGATGGGACTTATGGTGTGAGGGGGCTGGCCGTGAAAAATTTTATAGCGCCACCATGTGGCCAATTGTTTTCATATTTTATGTGAAGCATTATGACATCATGTACAGTTATGGTACCAAGTCTCATGTCTCTAGCTCGTTCCAGCTCACAGCAAATTGAGCAAAGGCAAAATTTAGCATAAAATGCTGAATAGGCCACGCCCACATGCACCGATCAATATCACACTTCCGATCTGTGTTAATACTTGCCCCCAGAGTATGTGCATCAAATTTGATAAAATTCTGTCCACCGGATCTTGCGATATAAATTTTTGACAGTTTTGGCGCCCCCTATGGGTCAAGCGGACAATGCTTTGGTACGCCTATTCCCAAACACGTACTGAAGATATCTACCAGGATTTATGATGATTTGACTAATGGTCAATGAATTATGGCCAATTTCCTGCTAAGCTCCGACCATTGAAAAGTTTGTTGGTCAACAGCTTCATAACGCAATGAGGTATCAACACGCTTTATGCAACGTTAGATGACATTAGTCCAATGATGATCTGCAGAAAATTTGGTAGCAATCGGACCAACGGTTTAGGAGGAGATGTCAAAAATGTGTTTTTCAAAAAATCCAATATGGCGGAAAATCTAGTTCGGCGGACTTTAGTGGTCCCAGAGGCTTTATTGTAGATCACACGGAGCTGCACATGTGTGTCAAGTTTCAAGTCTGTCGGACTTACGGTGTGCGGGGCGTGGCCTTGCCAAAATCGCATGTTTGGGCGTTAATTACAGCGCCACCATGTGGTCGATTGGGGTCATAGTTCTTGAGAAGCAGCTGCACATCATTTCCAGTTAGTGTGCCAAGTTTCATGTTTCTCGCTCATTCCAGCTCACGTCAAATTACGCCTATTCGGCAGACAACTAATAATAATAATAATAATAATAATAATAATAATAATAATAATAAATTCACACAAACTCAATAGCAAACCGGCGCAAATTCAAGGGGGTTATGCCCCCTCGGGGCTATAACCCTAATAATAACATCAAATGATAAAATCAATAATATCAATAATAACATCAATAATAACATCAGATAACATCAATAATATCAATAATAACATCAATAATAACATCAAATAATAACATCAATAATCACATCAAATGATAACATCAATGATAACATCAATAATAACATCAATAATAACATCAGATAATAACATCAATAATAACATCAGATAACATCAATAATAACATCAGATAATAACATCAATAATAACATCAGATAACATCAATAATAACATCAATAATAACATCAGATAACATCAATAATAACATCAATAATAACATCAGATAACATCAATAATAACATCAGATAACATCAATAATAACATCAATAATAACATCAGATAACATCAATAATAACGTCAATAATAACATCAATAATAACATCAATAATAACATCAGATATCATAAATAATAACATCAATATTAACATCAATAATAACATCAATAATAACATCCGCTGTTCCTGATCTCAGTCTGCTGTCTCTACAGCAGAGGTCACATGACCAAGTGTGAATCATGTTTTCTCTCAGATGAATGAGTTTTATATTAACTTCACTAACATGAAGCTGCTGCTGATCTGAGGAACCAGGAGGGTTAGTGTGGGTTTACTCCGGTTCTCAGGTTTCCTCCCACAGTCTAAAGACATACAGGTTAGTGTGGGTTTACTCCGGTACTCAGGTTTCCTCCCACAGTCCAAAGACATGCAGGTTAGTGTGGGTTTACTTCAGTTCTCAGGTTTCCTCCCGCAGTCTAAACACATGCAGGTTAGCGTGGGTTTACTCAGGGTCTCAGGTTTCCTCCCAAAGTCTAAAGACATGCAAGTTAGTGTGGGTTTACTCCGGTTCTCAGGTTTCCTCCCACAGTCCAAAGACATGCAGGTTAGTGTGGGTTTACTCCGGGTATTCAGGTTTCCTCCCACAGTCCAAAGACATGCAGGTTCATTGTTGACTGTAAATGTCCTGTAGGTGTGAATATGAGTGTGAATGGTGTCTTTCTCTATGTGTCCCGCCCCCATCTCCCTATACCCTATATCATATATCTATATTATAGATATAGATATAGATATACAGACGTAGGCAAAGTTGTTGGTAACGTTCCGTTAAAGAGAGAAAAACCCACAATGGTCACTGAAATAACTTGAAACTGACAAAAGTAATAATAAATAAAAATGTACTGAAAATGAATTAATGAAAATCAGACATTGTTTTTGAATTGTGGTTCAACAGAATCATTTTAAAAAACAAACTAATGAAACTGGCCAGGACAAAAATGATGGTAGCCCTAGAAAAGATGTAAAATAATGTGACCATAGGGACATATTAAACTAAGGTGTTTCCTGTAATTAGCATCACAGGTATCTTCAAACTTGTAATCAGTCAGTCTGTCTATTTAAAGGGTGAAAAGTAGTCACTGTGCTGTTTGGTATCATGGTGTGTACCACACTGAACATGGACCACAGAAAGCTAAGGAGAGAGTTGTTTCAGGAGATCAGAAAGAACATTATAGACCTTCATGTTAAAGGTAAAGGCTATAAGACCATCTCCAAGCAGCTTGATGTTCCTGTGACTACAGCTGCACATATTATTCAGAAGTTTAAGGTCCATGGGACTGTAGCCTACCTCCCTGGACGTGGCCGCAAGGGGAAAATTGATGACAAATTGAAGAGACGGATAATACGAATGGTAAGCAAAGAGCCCAGAACAACTTCCAAAGAGATTAGAGGTGAACTCCAAGGTCAAGGTACATCAGTGTCAGATCGCACCATCCGTCACTGTTTGAGCCAAAGTGGACTTAATGGAAGACGACCCAGGAGGACACCAAATCATAAAAAAGCGAGACTGGAATTTTCCAAAATGCATATTGACAAGCCACAAAGCTTCTGGGAGAATGTCCTTTGGACAGATGAGACAAAACTGGAGCTTTTTGGCAAGTCACATCAGCTCTATGTTCACAGACGAAGAGATGAAGCATCCAAAGAAAGAACACTGTACCTAATGTGAAACATGGAGGAGGCTCGGTTATGTTATGGGGCTGCTTTGTTGCATCTGGCACAGGGTGTCTTGAATCTGTGCAGGGTGCAATGAAATCTCAAGACTATCAAGGCATTCTGGAGCGAAATGTGCTGCCCAGTGTCAGAAAGCTTGGTCTCAGTCGCAGGTCATGGGTCCTCAAACAGGATAATGACCCAAAACACAGCTAAAAACACCCAAGAATGGCTAAGAACAAAACATTGGACTATTCTGAAGTGGCCTTCTATGAGCCCTGATCTAAATCCTATTGAACATCTGTGGAAGGAGCTGAAACATGCAGTCTGGAGAAGGCACCCTTCAAACCTGAGACAGCTGGAGCAGTTTGCTCACGAGGAGTGGGCCAACATACCTGTCGACAGGTGCAGAAGTCTCATTGAGAGTTACAGAAATCACTTGATTGCAGTGATTGCCTCAAAAGGTTGTGCAACAAAATATTAAGTTAAGGGTACCATCATTTTTGTCTAGGCCAGTTTCATTAGTTTGTTTTTTAAAATGATTCTGCTGAACCATAATTCAAAAACAATATCTGATTTTCATTAGTTAATTTTCAGTGAATTTTTATTTATTATTAGTTTTGTCAGTTTCAAGTTATTTCAGTGACCATTGTGGGTTTTTCTCTCTTTAACGGAACGTTACCAACAACTTTGCCTACGTCTGTATGTATATAGTATATACAGTGCGTATATATACATAGATGTATATATATAGATGTATACAGTATATACAGTGTGTATATATATAGATATATATAGAGTATATATAGATGTATAGAGTATATACAGTGTGTATATATATATATATAGAGTATATATAGATGTATAGAGTATATACAGTGTATATATATAGATGTATATACAGTGTGTATATATATAGAAAGTATATATAGATGTCTACAGTATATACAGTGTGTATATATATAGATATATATATAGATGTATAGAGTATATACAGTGTGTGTATATATATAGATATATAGAGAGTATATATAGATGTATAGAGTATATACAGTGTGTGTATATATATAGAGTATATATAGATGTATAGAGTATATACAGTGTGTATATATATATATATATAGATGTCTACAGTATATACAGTGTGTATATATATATAGAGAGTATATATAGATGTATAGAGTATATACAGTGTGTATATATATGTATATATATATATATATATACATATATATAGAGTATATATAGATGTATAGAGTATATACAGTGTGTGTATATATATATATATACAGTATATAGATGTATAGAGTATATACAGTGTGTATATATATAGATATATATAGAGTATATATAGATGTATAGAGTATATACAGTGTGTATATATATATATATATATATATATAGAGTATATATAGATGTATAGAGTATATACAGTGTATATATATATAGATGTATATACAGTGTGTATATATATATATATAGAGAGAGTATATATAGATGTCTACAGTGTGTAGATATATAGATATATATATAGATGTATAGAGTATATACAGTGTGTGTATATATATAGATATATATAGAGTATATATAGATGTATAGAGTATATACAGTGTGTGTATATATATAGAGTATATATAGATGTATAGAGTATATACAGTGTGTATATATATATAGATATATATAGAGTATATATAGATGTCTACAGTATATAGTGTGTATATATATATATAGAGTATATATAGATGTATAGAGTATATACAGTGTGTATATATATATATATATAGAGTATATATAGATGTATAGAGTATATACAGTGTGTGTATATATATATATACAGTATATAGATGTATAGAGTATATACAGTGTGTATATATATATATATAGATATATATATAGAGTATATATAGATGTATAGAGTATATACAGTGTGTATATATAGATATATATATATAGAGTATATATAGTAGATGTATAGAGTATATACAGTGTGTATATATAGATATATATATAGAGTATATATAGTAGATGTATAGAGTATATACAGTGTGTATATATAGATATATATATAGAGTATATATAGATGTCTACAGTATATACAGTGTGTATATATATATATATATATATAGAGAGAGTATATATAGATGTATAGAGTATATACAGTGTGTATATATATAGATATATATATATAGTATATATAGATATATATATAGAGTATATACAGTGTGTATATATAGATATAGATATATATATATAGAGTATATATAGATGTATAGAGTATATACAGTGTGTATATATAGATATATATATAGAGTATATATAGATGTGCCAGCGGAGCATCAGAACCAGACCGTGGACTGTTAAAGGACAGAGACGATATCTGACTGCTGTCTTCATCTTTTGTCTTTCAGTCTCTTCAGTCCGACTACATCCAGTACTAGAACTACAGATCTCACCTGAGGACACATTACCCACAATCCCCTCTGTGGAGCAGCAGGAGCTGCCTGTTAATACGATGTAATCTACAGAAGATTTATTTAGATAAAGAAGACTCATTTTATAAGAAGATATTTTTGTTTTGTTTTTTATGAACTGAAGGATCCGCTGACGACGACTCTCTCTCTGTCGTCATGGTTACAGTATTTACCTCCCGTCTCCGACTTGTGATTGGTCGGAGTTTAGTCTCTCTAATCAGCAGCAATAATAACAGTAGAAGAAGAAGGGACCCGAAACTCAGGAAAACACACCTGTGTGTGTGTGTGTGTGTGTGTGTGTGTGTGTGTGTGTGTGTGTGTGTGTGTGTGTGTGTGTGTGTGTGTGTGTGTGTGTGTGTGTGTGTGTGTGTGTGTGTGTGTGTGTGTGTGTGTGTGTGTGTGTGTGTGTGTGTGTGTGCGTGCGTGTGTCGACGCCCACTCAGCCTTAAAGAGGCTTCTGATTGGTCGTCTTGTTGGTTCAGTTAATTGATGATTTGAAGTATTTCTGTTTTTATTCAGTTTCATCAGATAGATAATATCTAATAAATTATTATGTTGAAGCTAACTGCTAACTGAAGCTAACAGATAACTGGAGCTAACTGAAGCTAACAGCTAACTGAAGCTAACTGAAGCTAACAGCTAACTGTAGCTAACAGCTAACTGAAGCTAACTGCTATCTCTGCGTTAACTTTAACGTCAGAAGAAGACGTCGGTACGTACGTTATCTCTGCGTTAACTTTAACGTCAGAAGAAGACGTCGGTACGTACGTTATCTCTGCGTTAACTTTAACGTCAGAGGAAAATGTCGGTACGTTCGTTATCTCTGCGTTAACTTTAACATCTGAGGAAGACGTCGGTACGTTAACTTTAACGTCAGAAGAAGACGTCGGTACGTTTGTTACCTCTGCGTTAACTTTAACGGCAGAGGAAGACGTCAGTACGTTTGTATCTCTGCGTTAACTTTAACGTCAGAAGAAGACGTCAGTACGTTTGTTACCTCTGCGTTAACTTTAACGTCAGAGGAAGACGTCGGTACGTACGTTATCTCTGCGTTAACTTTAACGTCAGAGGAAGACGTCGGTACGTACGTTATCTCTGCGTTAACTTTAACGTCAGAAGAAGACGTCAGTACGTTTGTTACCTCTGCGTTAACTTTAACGTCAGAGGAAGACGTCGGTACGTTAACTTTAACGTCAGAAGAAGACGTCAGTACGTTTGTTACCTCTGCGTTAACTTTAACGTCAGAGGAAGACGTCGGTACGTACGTTATCTCTGCGTTAACTTTAACGTCAGAAGAAGACGTCAGTACGTTTGTTACCTCTGCGTTAACTTTAATGTCAGAGGAAGACGTCGGTACGTACGTTATCTCTGCGTTAACTTTAATGTCAGAAGAAGACGTCAGTACGTTTGTATCTCTGCGTTAACTTTAACGTCAGAAGAAGACGTCAGTACGTTTGTATCTCTGCGTTAACTTTAACGTCAGAAGAAGACGTCAGTACGTTTGTTACCTCTGCGTTAACTTTAACGTCAGAGGAAGACGTCGGTACGTACGTTATCTCTGCGTTAACTTTAACGTCAGAGAAAGACGTCGGTACGTACGTTATCTCTGCGTTAACGTTAACGTCAGAGGAAAACGTCGGTACGTTCGTTATCTCTGCGTTAACTTTAACGTCAGAGTAAGACGTCGGTACGTTAACTTTAACGTCAGAAGAAGACGTCGGTACGTTTGTTACCTCTGCGTTAACTTTAACGGCAGAGGAAGACGTCGGTACGTTTGTATCTCTGCGTTAACTTTAACGTCAGAAGAAGACGTCAGTACGTTTGTTACCTCTGCGTTAACTTTAACGGCAGAGGAAGACGTCGGTACGTTTGTATCTCTGCGTTAACTTTAACGGCAGAGGAAGACGTCGGTACGTTTGTATCTCTGCGTTAACTTTAACGTCAGAAGAAGACGTCAGTACGTTTGTTACCTCTGCGTTAACTTTAACGTCAGAGGAAGACGTCGGTGCGTACGTTATTTCTGCGTTAACTTTAACGTCAGAGAAAGACGTCGGTACGTACGTTATCTCTGCGTTAACTTTAACGTCAGAGGAAGACGTCGGTACGTTAACTTTAACGTGTACCAGGTGTGAACAGTGTATTAATATGTCTCTAAATGTCTCTCAGGCTCTGAAGTGCCTTCAACGTGTTAAAGGAGCTTTACTTTCATACACGGCAGCAGAGGGCTTTTATTTTGGAAGAACCACATCCTGGTTGATGGTGTTTAAATGAAGTACTCTGATCGTGTATTTTAAGGTGGTATTTTATTGTATTAAAGGGAAACGTAGAAACTAACTCGTAGATTTCAGTTTTTATCGGAGATGGAAAATAAACAAATTATTCTTCTGACGCTGTTTCCTGTTTCCTGTTTCCTGTTTCCAGATCTGTGACGGGTACATTCACTCAAGTACCGTACTGAAGTACGAGTTCCAGGTACTTCTACTAGAGTATTTGTATTTTCTGTTCCTTCCTTCTTCCCCGTCTCGGAGGGGAACTTTATATTTACTGGGTTTCTAGAATCTGATGAAATAGTTTATTGAAAATATGAGTTGATCATCAGAAAAGGAATCAAATACCTGAATCAGGTTGAATTCTGGGTAATGATGACGGTCAGACATGTGACCTGAACCTTCAGGTGACACACAACAAAACCAGGAAGTGACTTTGGTCACATGACTCACACTGAGAGTCAGTCAGTCAATCAGTCAGTCAATCAGTCAGTCAATCAATCAATCAGTCAGTCAATCAGTCAGTCAGTCAATCAGTCAATCAATCAGTTAGTCAGTCAATCAATCAATCAGTCAGTCAATCAATCAGTCAGTCAATCAATCAATCAGTCAATGAGTCAATCAATCAATCAGTCAATCAATTCATCATCAATCAGTCAATAAATCAATCAGTCAGTCAATCAATCAATCAATCAATCAGTCAATCAGTCAGTCAATCAATCAGTCAGTCAATCAGTCAATCAATCAGTCAATACGTCTCTTTACAGTGTAAAATCAAGGGTCCCTTACTGTAAAGAGACGTAAAGTCAAGGGTCGTTTACTGTAAAGAGAGAGAGAGAGAATGAAAGAGAAAGAAAAGGAGAGTATTAATGAAAGTAATGTTTGAGGTCCCGTCTGTCCTGCAGAGGGAGCCATCGTCTCTAGACTGAGAATCACAGAGAGAGGGAAGTAGAGAGAGGGAGGTAGAGAGACATTCAGACAGACAGAGAGAGAGAGAGAAGGAGAGAGACAGACATAAAGAGATGGAGGGGTGGGGGGGGCAGAGGGAGATAAAGAGGTTCAGAGGAGGCGTCTGCTTTCACAGATCGACTGTTTGCTGAGGAACTGATTCAGAGGAACGTCGACACGAAGGAGACGCTGCTGCTCTCTGCTCTCTGTTCTCTGGTTATCTCTTCTTTCTTTCTTTCATTCTTTCATTCTTTTATTCATGTGTTCATCAGTCTGCTGGTTAAACCCTCTGAGGAGTGAGATGTTTGTCTGCAGGATCTCTGTTCTCTCAGGTGAGTAAGAATCATTTCAATCATCAGTTATATATTTGATTCTGATGTTAAACTGTTTATTCCTGTTGTCCTGTCAGTGTGTGTTTAATACAGAAGAATAACTTATTATTATTATTATAATTATAACTTATTGATAATAATAATAACTTAATAATAATAATAAAGAGACAAACGTTATAAAAGGAGGAACGTTTCTCTTTATTGATTATAAATCAGTCCGTTTATCAGAGTTGGTAAACATCAGGTGACTCTCTGAGGGGTCACGACCCCCATTTTGAGAAACTGTGGACTTGTGAATTTATTTATTTGATGAGTTTATTACTTTTTTATTGTTTCAAACATCAGATTTAACGTTATTTATCTCTATTATCGTTCATATGAAGCTTCAGATAAAAGACGATATTAATGTGGTGTGTTGTTAATGTTCTACAATAAAGTAAAATAACACAATACAGTATAACATGAAACAGTATAACAATATAACATAATACAATATAACATGATTCAGTATAACATTAGAACATAATATAATATAATACAGTATTACAATATAACATAATACAATATAATATAATACAGTATAACAAAAGAACATAATACAATATAATATAATACAGTATAACAATAGAATATAATACAATATAATATAATACAGCATAACATGAAACAGTATAACAATATAATATAATATAATACAGTATAACATGACACAGTATAACAATATAACATAATACAATATAATATAATACAGTATAACAATATAATATAATACAGCATAACAATATAACAATACAGTATAACAATATAACATCACAATATAATATAACAACAGTATAACAATATAACATTATAATATAACAATACAATGACAAAATACAGTATAATAATATAATATAAAATAATACAATATGATATAACAGTATAACAATAGAACATAATACAATATAACATGATATAGTATAACAATATAACATAATATAATGTAATACAGTATAACAATATAACAATACAATATAACAACACAAATATAACAATATAACATAATACAATATAATATTATACAGTATAACAATATAACAAAATACAATATAACAATACAATTTAACCCAACACAGTATAGAAATATAATAATGCAACATAACATAATACAATATAACAATGCAATATAACATAATACAATATAACAATATAACAAATGCAATATAACATTATAACATAACGATACAATATGGCATAATACAGTATAATAATAAAACAATATAACATAATAAAATGTAATATAATACAGTATAACAATATAACATAATACAATATTACAATATAAAATAATACAATATAGCAATATACCATAATACAATATAACAATATAACATAATACAATATAACAATATAACATAATACAACATAATATTACATCACAATATAATATAACATAACAGTAAAAAAATATAACATTATAATATAACAATAAAATGAAATAATATAGTATAATAATATAATATAAAATAATACAATATAACATGACACAGTATAACAATATAACATAATATAATATAATACAGTATAACAATATAACAATATAACATAATACAATATAACATAACACAAATATAACAATATAACATAATACAATATAATATAATACAGTATAACAATATGACAAAATACAATATAACAATATAATTTAACATAACACAGTATAAAAATATAACAATGCAACATAACATAATACAATATAAAAATATAACAATGCAACATAACATAATAACAATACAATATGACATAATAGAGTTTAATAATAAAACAATATAACAATAAAATGTAATATAATACAGTATAAAAATATAATATAACATAATACAATATAACATGACACAGTATCAAAATATAACAATATAATATAACATAATACAGTGTAACAATATAACAATATAACATAATACAACATAACAATATAACATAATACAACATAATATAACGTAATACAATATAACAATATAACATAATACAATATAACATAATACAACATAACAATATAAAATAATACAATATAACAATATAACATAATACAACATAACAATATAACATAATACAACATAACAATATAAAATAATACAATATAATATAATACAATATAACAGTATAACACAATACAACATAACAATATAACACAATACAATATAACATAATACAATATAGCAATATAACGTAATACAATATAACAATATAACATAATACAACATAACAATATAAAATAATACAATATAACACAATACAACATAACAATATAACATAATACAATATAACATGACACAGTATCAAAATATAACAATATAATATAACATAATACAGTGTAACAATATAACAATATAACATAATACAGTGTAACAATATAACAATATAACATAATATAACGTAATACAATATAACAATATAACATAATACAATATAACATAATACAACATAACAATATAAAATAATACAATATAACAATATAACATAATACAACATAACAATATAACATAATACAACATAACAATATAAAATAATACAATATAATATAATACAATATAACAGTATAACACAATACAACATAACAATATAACACAATACAATATAACATAATACAATATAGCAATATAACGTAATACAATATAACAATATAACATAATACAACATAACAATATAAAATAATACAACCTAACAATATAAAATAATACAATATAACACAATACAACATAACAATATAACATAATACAATATAACAATATAACATAATACAATATAGGAATATAACATAATACAATATAACAATATAACACGATACAATATAACAATATAACATAATACAATATAGGAATATAACATAATACAATATAACAATATAACACGATACAATATAACAATATAACATGATACAATATAGCAATATAACATAATACAATATAGGAATATAACATAATACAATATAACAATATAACACGATACAATATAACAATATAACATGATACAATATAGCAATATAACATAATACAATATAACACGATACGATATAACAATATAACATAATACAATATAACAATAAAACACGATACAATATAACAATATAACATAATACAATATAACAATATAACATAATACAATATAACAATATAACATAATACAATATAACAATATAACACAATACAATATAACAATATAACATAATACAACATAACAATATAACATAATACAATATAACAATATAACATAATACAACATAACAATATAAAATAATACAATATAACAGTATAACACAATACAACATATCAATATAACAATATAACACGATACAATATAGCAATATAACATAATACAATATAACAATATAACAATACAATATAACAATATAACACGATACAATATAACAATACAATATAACATAATACAATATAACAATATAACATAATACAACATAACAATATAAAATAATACAATATAACATAATACAATATAACAGTATAACACAATACAACATATCAATATAACATAATACAATATAACAGTATAACACAATACAACATAACAATATAACATAATACAATATAACAATATAACACGATACAATATAGCAATATAACATAATACAATATAACAATATAACACGATACAATATAACAATATAACATAATACAATATAACAATATAACGTAATACAATATAACAATATAACATAATACAATATAACAATATAACATAATACAATATAACAATATAAAATAATACAATATAACAATATAACATAATACAACATAACAATATAACATAATACAACATAACAATATAAAATAATACAATATAACATAATACAATATAACAGTATAACGTAATACAATATAACAATATAACATAATACAATATAACAATATAACACGATACAATATAACAATATAACATAATACAACATAACAATATAACATAATACAATATAACAATATAACATAATACAACATAACAATATAAAATAATACAATATAACATAATACAATATAACAGTATAACACAATACAACATATCAATATAACATAATACAATATAACAATATAACACGATACAATATAGCAATATAACATAATACAATATAACAGTATAACACAATACAACATATCAATATAACAATATAACACGATACAATATAGCAATATAACATAATACAATATAACAATATAACAATACAATATAACAATATAACACGATACAATATAACAATACAATATAACATAATACAATATAACAATATAACATAATACAACATAACAATATAAAATAATACAATATAACATAATACAATATAACAGTATAACACAATACAACATATCAATATAACATAATACAATATAACAGTATAACACAATACAACATAACAATATAACATAATACAATATAACAATATAACACGATACAATATAGCAATATAACATAATACAATATAACAATATAACACGATACAATATAACAATATAACATAATACAATATAACAATATAACGTAATACAATATAACAATATAACATAATACAATATAACAATATAACATAATACAATATAACAATATAAAATAATACAATATAACAATATAACATAATACAACATAACAATATAACATAATACAACATAACAATATAAAATAATACAATATAACATAATACAATATAACAGTATAACGTAATACAATATAACAATATAACATAATACAATATAACAATATAACACGATACAATATAACATAATACAACATAACAATATAACATAATACAATATAACAATATAACATAATACAACATAACAATATAAAATAATACAATATAACATAATACAATATAACAGTATAACACAATACAACATATCAATATAACATAATACAATATAACAATATAACACGATACAATATAGCAATATAACATAATACAATATAACAATATAAAATAATACAATATAACATAATACAATATAACAATATAACACGATACAATATAGCAATATAAAATAATACAATATAACAATATAACATAATACAATATAACAATATAACATAATACAATATAACATAATACAACATAACAATATAACATAATACAACATAACAATATAACATAATACAATATAAAAATATAACAATACAATATAACAATATAACATAATACAACATAACAATATAAAATAATACAATATAACATAATACAATATAACAGTATAACATAATACAATATAACAATATAACATAATACAATATAGGAACATAACATAATACAATATAACAATATAACACGATACAATATAACAATATAACATGATACAATATAGCAATATAACATAATACAATATAACACGATACAATATAACAATATAACATAATAAAATATAACAATATAACACGATACAATATAACAATATAACATAATACAACATAACAATATAACATAATACAATATAACAATATAACATAATACAACATAACAATATAAAATAATACAACATAACAATATAAAATAATACAATATAACAATACAATATAACAGTATAACACAATACAGCATATCAATATAACATAATACAATATAACAATATAACAATATAACACGATACAATATAGCAATATAACATAATACAATATAACAATATAAAATAATACAATATAACATAATACAATATAACAATATAACACGATACAATATAACAATATAACATAATACAATACAACAATATAACATAATACAATATAATAATATAACATAATACAATATAGCAATATAACATAATACAATTCTTTCACAATTCTTTCACAACAATGACCGGCTAGTCTCTCTTCCTCAGTCTGGTTCAACCTAGTCTCTCCTCAGTCTGGTTCAACCTAGTCTCTCTTCCTCAGTCTGGTTCAACCTAGTCTCTGATCCTGGGTTTACTAATTCTGCTTTTGTGAAACAGGCCCGTGATGTCGTCGTGGTGCGTTCAGGGTCTGCTCAGTTACATCAGTGTTGTTGTTGTTTACCCTCCCAGCTGTGCTGCTGGTGTCATCGTGGTGCGTTCAGGGCCTGCGTGTGGACGTGTCTCCCAGAAGGCACCTGTTCAGACTGGGGGAGCGAGGGGAGCTGGTGTGCCGGGTCCAGGACTGTCCCACGATGCCAAGCGTCTCCTGGTCTCTGCTGGAGGACCGACCTCTGACGGCCTCCGTCAGCACCAACAGGACTCAGTCCGTGGTGACCTTTGACCCCGTGATGGTGGAGCATGAAGGAGCTCTGCTGTGTCGGGTCAGCTGTGGAGGACAGAAGAAGCAGGTCAAGACCTCCGTGCACGTTTACTGTGAGTTCACACACACACACACACACACATACTCCAGTACACATTGAAGGTACTTGTACTTCAGAGTATTTCCATGTTCTGATACTCTCTGATGTAAACGTTGGTAATCTGCTGAGTCATGGTTCAGCTGAGTTCTGATGAGTCTTGGTTCAGCTGGGTCCTGATGAGTCGTGGTTCAGCTGGGTCCTGATGAGTCATGGTTCAGCTGGGTTTCAGCTGGTTTCTGATGAGTGATGGTTCAGCTGGGTCCTGATGAGTCATGGTTCAGCTGGTTCCTGATGAGTCGTGGTTCAGCTGGTTCCTGATGAGTCGTGGTTCAGCTGGTTCCTGATGAGTCTTGGTTCAGCTGGGTCCTGATGAGTCTTGGTTCAGCTGGTTCCTGATCAAATCAAATCAAATCAATTTATTTTTGTATAGCGTCAAATCACAACAGAAGTTATCTCAAGACGCTTTATATATAGAGCAGGTCTATGACCGTACACCATAGTTTAGAGACCCAACAGGATCCACCAAGCGCACTGTGGCCAGGAACAACTCCCCGATTACTGGGAAGAAACCTGGAGCAGAACCGGGCGCAGGGCGGGCGGCCATCTGCTGAGACCGGCTGGGGGGATAGATAGATAGAGTGAGAGAGAGAGTGAGAGAGAGAGAGAGAGAGAGAGAGAGAGAGAGAGAGAGAGAGAGAGAGAGAGAGAGAGATAGAAGCAGCCACAATAGCAGTCTAGCAGCTGTAATAGCTAATACAAGTAGGACTGATAACACAAAACCAATAGTGGTGGATGGAAAAAGTGATAATACGACTATCGGAAAGCCAGCACTGTCCAGCATCTCTCCTCAGTACGTCCATGTGTGTTGGTGTGGGACGTCCCTGCGATCGATGCCCGTGCGTTGGTTCCTGCAGCATCAGCATGCTTGCTGGGAGCTCTTGATGTCTTTGGCAGTGATTGAGAAGTGTTATTCTCCAGGCTGCCACATTGTCACTAGGTGTTGGAAATCCCTCGTTAGCATTGGTAGTCCCTCGTACAGACGTAGTTAATTAGGGATGGTAGCAGTTGGTGTCAAGCAGGCACCGACGCAGCAGCAGATGCAGCCACAATACCAGAGACCACCAAGATCCAGGTGAAACCCTGCTCCAAGTGTGCCCATGCTCCAGGTATAACCTCGCTCCCGGTGTGATCCCGCTCCAGGTATGACCTCACTCCAGGTGTGACCCCGCTCCACGGTTAGCTGCGAGACAAGGAGGCACAAGGACTCCCGGGAAGGAATGAAGTTAGTAACAACATGGACATGGGACATGAGTATATACAGAAGGAGAGGGGAGCTCAATGTGTCATAGGAAGTTCCTTATGACAGTGTGTCATAGGAAGTCCCCCGGCAGTCTATGCCTATAGCAGCTTAAGTATAAGCGTTATCAAAGAGGAAAGTCTTTAGCCTACTCTGACATGTAGAGACGGTGTCTGCCTCCCGGACTGAATCTGGGAGCTGGTTCCAGAGAAGAGGAGCTTGATAGCTGAAGGCTCTGGCTCCCATTCTACTTTTGGAGACTCTAGGAACCTCAAGTAACCCTGCATTCTGTGAGCGCAGTGCTCTAGTGGGGTAGTAGGGTACTATGAGCTCTTTAAGATATGATGGGGCCTGACCGTTTAGCGCTTTGTAGGTGAGGAGGACGATTTTAAAATCTATTCTGGATTTTACAGGCAGCCAG
This sequence comes from Sebastes paucispinis, assembly GCA_036937225.1. Lineage (NCBI taxonomy): Eukaryota > Metazoa > Chordata > Actinopteri > Perciformes > Sebastidae > Sebastes > Sebastes paucispinis. The sequence continues at coordinate 285,481 of JAUPFX010000004.1, read as the reverse complement.
TGCAGAGAAGCTAATACAGGCGTAATATGATCTCTAGTTCTAGTTCTAGTCAGAACACATGCTGCAGCATTCTGGATCAACTGGAAAGTCTTAAGAGACTTATTGGAGCAGCCTGATAATAAGGAATTGCAGTAATCGAGTCTAGAGGTAACAAATATATGGACTAATTTTTCTGCATCATTTTGACACAGGATGTGCCTGATCTTCGCAATGTTACGTAGGTTAAAGAAGGCAGTCCATGAGGTTTGTTTTATGTGAGAGTTAAAGGACATATCCTGGTCGAAGACAACTCCCAGATTCCTTACGGTGGTGCTGGAGGCCAGGGCAATGCCATCTAGAGTAACTATATCATTAGATAATTTGTTTCGGAGGTGCTCAGGGCCTAGTACAATAACTTCAGTTTTGTCTGAGTTTAACATCAGGAAATTGCAGGTCATCCAGGTTTTTATGTCCTTAAGGCATGCTTGAAGTTTAGTTAACTGGTTTGTTTCGTCTGGCTTGATCGATAGATATAATTGGGTATCATCTGCATAACAATGAAAGTTTATGGAGTGTTTTCTAATAACATTGCCTAAGGGAAGCATATACAGACGTAGGCAAAGTTGTTGGTAACGTTCCGTTAAAGAGAGAAAAACCCACAATGGTCACTGAAATAACTTGAAACTGACAAAAGTAATAATAAATAAAAATTCACTGAAAATTAACTAATGAAAATCAGATATTGTTTTTGAATTATGGTTCAGCAAAATCATTTAAAAAAACAAACTAATGAAACTGGCCTAGACAAAAATGATGGTAACATTAACTTAATATTTTGTTGCACAACCTTTTGAGGCAATCACTGCAATCAAGTGATTTCTGTAACTCTCAATGAGACTTCTGCACCTGTCGACAGGTATGTTGGCCCACTCCTCGTGAGCAAACTGCTCCAGCTGTCTCAGGTTTGAAGGGTGCCTTCTCCAGACTGCATGTTTCAGCTCCTTCCACAGATGTTCAATAGGATTTAGATCAGGGCTCATAGAAGGCCACTTCAGAATAGTCCAATGTTTTGTTCTTAGCCATTCTTGGGTGTTTTTAGCTGTGTTTTGGGTCATTATCCTGTTTGAGGACCCATGACCTGCAACTGAGACCAAGCTTTCTGACACTGGGCAGCACATTTCGCTCCAGAATGCCTTGATAGTCTTGAGATTTCATTGCACCCTGCACAGATTCAAGACACCCTGTGCCAGATGCAGCAAAGCAGCCCCATAACATAACCGAGCCTCCTCCATGTTTCACATTAGGTACAGTGTTCTTTTCTTTGGATGCTTCATCTCTTCGTCTGTAAACATAGAGCTGATGTGACTTGCCAAAAAGCTCCAGTTTTGTCTCATCTGTCCAAAGGACATTCTCCCAGAAGCTTTGTGGCTTGTCAATATGCATTTTGGAAAATTCCAGTCTCGCTTTTTTATGATTTGGTGTCCTCCTGGGTCGTCTTCCATTAAGTCCACTTTGGCTCAAACAGTGACGGATGGTGCGATCTGACACTGATGTACCTTGACCTTGGAGTTCACCTCTAATCTCTTTGGAAGTTGTTCTGGGCTCTTTGGTTACCATTCGTATTATCCGTCTCTTCAATATGTCATCAATTTTCCCCTTGCGGCCACGTCCAGGGAGGTTGGCTACAGTCCCATGGACCTTAAACTTCTGAATAATATGTGCAGCTGTAGTCACAGGAACGTCAAGCTGCTTGGAGATGGTCTTATAGCCTTTACCTTTAACATGAAGGTCTATAATGTTCTTTCTGATCTCCTGAGACAACTCTCTCCTTAGCTTTCTGTGGTCCATGTTCAGTGTGGTACACACCATGATGCCAAACAGCACAGTGACTACTTTTCACCCTTTAAATAGGCAGACTGACTGATTACAAGTTTGAAGATACCTGTGATGCTAATTACAGGACACACCTTAGTTTAACATGTCCCTATGGTCACATTATTTTACATCTTTTCTAGGGGTACCATCATTTTTGTCCTGGCCAGTTTCATTAGTTTGTTTTTTTAAATGATCCTGTTGAACCACAATTCAAAAGCAACAGCTGATTTTCATTAGTTCATTTTCAGTAAATCTTTATTTATTATTACTTTTGTCAGTTTCAAGTTATTTCAGTGACCATTGTGGGTTTTTCTCTCTTTAACGGAACGTTACCAACAACTTTGCCTACATCTGTATAAGGTAAATAGAATTGGTCCAAGTACAGAACCCTGTGGAACTCCGTGACTAACTTTGGCGTACATGGAGGACTCATCGTTGACATGTACAAACTGAGATCGATCTGATAAATAGGACTTAAACCAACTTAGTGCAGTTCCTTTAATGCCAATCAAATGTTCCAGTCTTTGTAATAGGATGTCATGATCAATGGTGTCGAAAGCAGCACTGAGATCTAGCAAGACAAGTACAGAGACAAGTCCTTTGTCCGATGCCATTAGAAGGTCATTTGTAATTTTCACTAGTGCTGTCTCTGTGCTATGGTGCACTCTAAATCCTGACTGATAATCTTCGAATAAATGATTGTTCTGTAGAAAGTCACACAGCTGACTGGCAACTACTTTCTCGAGTATTTTGGAGGTAAAGGGAAGGTTAGATATAGGTCTATAGTTGGCTAGGACCTCTGGATCAAGAGTGGGCTTTTTAAGAAGAGGTTTAATTACAGCTACTTTAAAGGACTGTGGTACATAGCCTGTTAGTAAAGACACATTGATCATATCCAGTAAAGAGGTGCTAACTAGAGGTAAAACTTCTTTTAGCAGTCTAGTTGGAATAGGGTCTAGGAGACAGGTAGATGATTTAAATGAGGAGATCAGTGAGGTTAATTTGTGGAGATTGATGGGAGAAAAGCAGTCTAAATATATATCAGGTTGTACAGCTGTTTCTAAGGTTCCTAAGTTTGAGGATAAATTGGTACCAGTTGACGGTAGGAGGTGATTAATTTTGTCTCTAATAGTTATGATTTTATCATTAAAGAAACTCATGAAGTCACTACTACTGAGGGTTGTAGGAATACATGGCTCAATAGAGCGGTGACTTTCTGTCAGCCTGGCTACAGTGCTGAATAGAAACCTGGGGTTGTTCTTATTGTTCTCTGTTAATGATGAGTAATGGGCTGCTCTGGCATCACAGAGAGCCTTCCTATATGTTTTAAGACTATCTTGCCAGACTAAATGAGATTCTTCCTGTTTGGTGGAACGCCATATCCTTTCCAGTTTCCTCGATGCTTGCTTTAATTTGCGTGTTTGAGGGTTATACCATGGAGCTGACTTCCTTTGTTTTATTAACTTCTTTTTTAGAGGGGCAACAGAATCAAGTGTGACTCGCAGTGAGTCTGTAGCACTATCTACAAGATGATCAATTTGGGTAGGGCTAAAATTAACATACGAGTCCTCTGTTATATTGAGACATGGTATTGAATTTAATGCTGATGGAATCACTTCCTTAAATTTAGCTACAACACTATCGGATAGACATCTAGTGTACGCACTTTTGTCTTATGGTGTATAGTCTAGTAATAAGAATTCAAAAGTGATTAAATAATGGTCTGATAAAAGAGAGTTCTGTGGAAAAACAATTAAATGTTCAATTTCAACGCCATATGACATAACAAGGTCGAGGGTGTGGTTAAAGCGGTGAGTGGGTTTATGCACGTTCTGCGAGAAACCAATCGAATCTAATAAAGAGATAAACGCAGTACTGAGGCTATCATTATCAACGTCCACATGAATATTAAAATCACCTACTATAATGACTTTATCTGTTTTCAGGACTAAGCCTGATAGAAACTCTGAGAATTCAGATAGAAATTCAGAATATGGGCCTGGAGCGCGGTACACTATAACAAAGAGAATGGTCTGTAGTGTTTTCCAGGTTGGGTGTGAAAGACTAAGAACAAGGCTTTCAAATGAGTTATAATTTAGTTTAGTTTTAGGGTTTATTAATAGGCTGGAGTCGAAGATGGCTGCAACTCCACCTCCTCGGCCGGTGTCTCGAGGAATGTGAGTATTAATATGACTCGGGGGAGTGGATTCGTTTAGGCTGACATATTCTTCATGACACAGCCAGGTTTCAGTAAGACAAAATAAATCAATGTGATTATCTGATATTAAATCATTTACTAGTAGAGCTTTAGATGACAGAGATCTGATATTTAAGAGTCCACATTTAATTCTCCTGTTTTGTTGCTTTATTGCGGTGCTAGTGTTAGATTTTATTAGATTATTATGTTTAACTCCTCTGTTTACTTTTGATTTAATTCATTTAGGTGGGGCAGACACAGTCTCAGTTAGGTTTGGGGTTAAGCTATGGGTGGGTAACTGCTCTAATGGAAGCGCAGAGAAGTGTGTAAGACTACAGCTCTGCGTCCTGGAATGACCTCTGGTTTGTCCTGGAATGACCTCTGGTTTGTCATGGAATGACCTCTGGTTTGTCATGGAATGACCTCTGGTTTGTCCTGGAATGACCTCTGGTTTGTCATGGAATGACCTCTGGTTTGTCATGGAATGACCTCTGGTTTGTCATGGAATGACCTCTGGTTTGTCATGGATTTGTTCCACCAACAATCTTGGTCAGATTTCTGGATAAGAGAGCCGCACCATCCAAAGTAGGATGAATGCCGTCTCTCCTAATCAGACCAGGAATTCCCCAGAAAGAGTTCCAATTGTCAATGAAGCCCACATGGTTTGCTGGACACCACCTCGACAGCCAGCTGTGGAATGACTTCATGCGGCTATACATGTCGTCACTGGTCATGTTGGGGAGGGGACCAGAGAAAACTACGGAGTCCGACATTGTCTTTGCGTATGCACACACCGATTGGACATTAACTTTAGTGACCTCCGATCGACGTAACCGGGTGTCATTACCGTCGACGTGAATAACAATCTTACTGTATTTACGTTTATCCTTAGCCAGCAGTTTCAAAACAGATTCAATGTCGCCCGCTCTGGCCCCCGGGATGCAGTTAACTATGGCAGCTCTGGCCCCCGGGATGCAGTTAACTATGGCAGCTCTGGCCCCCGGGATGCAGTTAACTATGGCAGCTCTGGCCCCCGGGATGCAGTTAACTATGGCAGCTGACTTCGCTAACTTCACGTTCCGCAAAATGGAGCTGCCGATAACCAGAGTTGGTTTCTCAGCGGGTGTGTCGCTGAGAGGGGAATATCTGTTAGAAACGTGGAGTGGTTGGTGGTTAACCGTGGGCTTCAGGGTACGACTATGCGTCCTTCGGACAGTCACCCAGCCTCCCGGCTGCTCGGGGGTTGCCGGGGGACGGCTAGCAGGAGCTAAGCTTGGCCGGTCTGCACCGGCTAGCGGCTGGCTAACTACAGAAGAAGCTAAAGCTAAAGTGCAGAACCGGGCTTCTAACTCGCTAACCCTCGCCTCCAATGCAGCGAATGCACTACACCTAATACATCTACCACTAGCTCTACAGGAGGCAGAGCTATAACTAAACATGAGACACACAGAGCAGGGGAGAGCAGGAGAGGGAGAGAGAACAGGAGAGCAGGAGAGGGAGAGAGAGGGAGAGCAGGAGAGAGAGAGAGAGTAGGAGAGGGAGAGAGAACAGGAGAGCAGGAGAGGGAGAGAGAGGGAGAGCAGGAGAGGGAGAGAGAGGGAGAGCAGGAGAGAGCAGGAGAGGGAGAGAGAGGGAGAGCAGGAGAGAGCAGGAGAGGGAGAGAGAACAGGAGAGCAGGAGAAGGAGAGAGAACAGGAGAGCAGGAGAAGGAGAGAGAACAGGAGAGCAGGAGAGGGAGAGAGAACAGGAGAGCAGGAGAGGGAGAGAGAGGGAGAGCAGGAGAGAGCAGGAGAGAGCAGGAGAGGGAGAGAGAACAGGAGAGCAGGAGAGGGAGAGAGAGGGAGAGCAGGAGAGAGCAGGAGAGAGCAGGAGAGAGCAGGAGAGAGCAGGAGAGAGCAGGAGAGGGAGAGAGAACAGGAGAGCAGGAGAGAACAGGAGAGGGAGAGAGAACAGGAGAGCAGGGGAGAACAGGAGAGGGAGAGAGAACAGGAGAGCAGGAGAGGGAGAGAGAGGGAGAGCAGGAGAGAGCAGGAGAGAGCAGGAGAGAGCAGGAGAGGGAGAGAGAACAGGAGAGCAGGGGAGAACAGGAGAGGGAGAGAGAACAGGAGAGCAGGAGAGGGAGAGAGAGGGAGAGCAGGAGAGAGCAGGAGAGAGCAGGAGAGAGCAGGAGAGGGAGAGAGAACAGGAGAGCAGGGGAGAACAGGAGAGGGAGAGAGAACAGGAGAGCAGGAGAGGGAGAGAGAACAGGAGAGAGCAGGAGAGGGAGAGAGCACAGGAGAGAGCAGGAGAGGGAGAGAGAGGGAGAGCAGGAGAGAGCAGGAGAGGGAGAGAGAACAGGAGAGCAGGAGAGGGAGAGAGAGGGAGAGCAGGAGAGAGCAGGAGAGGGAGAGAGAACAGGAGAGCAGGAGAGGGAGAGAGAACAGGAGAGCAGGAGAGGGAGAGAGAGGGAGAGCAGGAGAGGGAGAGCAGGAGAGGGAGAGAGAGGGAGAGCAGGAGAGGGAGAGAGAACAGGAGAGCAGGAGAGGGAGAGAGAACAGGAGAGCAGGAGAGGGAGAGAGAGGGAGAGCAGGAGAGGGAGAGAGAGGGAGAGCAGGAGAGGGAGAGAGAGGGAGAGCAGGAGAGAGCAGGAGAGGGAGAGAGAACAGGAGAGCAGGAGAGAGCAGGAGAGGGAGAGAGAACAGGAGAGCAGGGGAGAACAGGAGAGGGAGAGAGAACAGGAGAGAGCAGGAGAGGGAGAGAGAACAGGAGAGAGCAGGAGAGGGAGAGAGAACAGGAGAGAGCAGGAGAGGGAGAGAGAACAGGAGAGAGCAGGAGAGAGAGGGAGAGCAGGAGAGAGAGGGAGAGTAGGAGAGGGAGAGAGAGGGAGAGCAGGAGAGGGAGAGAGATGGAGAGCAGGAGAGAGAGGGAGAGTAGGAGAGGGAGAGAGAGGGAGAGCAGGAGAGGGAGAGAGATGGAGAGCAGGAGAGAGAGGGAGAGTAGGAGAGGGAGAGAGAGGGAGAGCAGGAGAAGGAGAGAGAGGGAGAGCAGGAGAGAGAGGGAGAGTAGGAGAGAGAGGGAGAGTAGGAGAGGGAGAGAGAGGGAGAGCAGGAGAGGGAGAGAGATGGAGAGCAGGAGAGAGAGGGAGAGCAGGAGAGGGAGAGAGAACAGGAGAGCAGGAGAGGGAGAGAGAGGGAGAGCAGGAGAAGGAGAGAGAGGGAGAGCAGGAGAGGGAGAGAGAGGGAGAGCAGGAGAGGGAGAGAGAGGGAGAGCAGGAGAAGGAGAGAGAGGGAGAGCAGGAGAGGGAGAGAGAGGGAGAGCAGGAGAAGGAGAGAGAGGGAGAGCAGGAGAGAGAGGGAGAGCAGGAGAGGGAGAGAGAACAGGAGAGCAGGAGAGGGAGAGAGAGGGAGAGCAGGAGAAGGAGAGAGAGGGAGAGCAGGAGAGGGAGAGAGAACAGGAGAGCAGGAGAAGGAGAGAGAGAGAGAGCAGGAGAGAGAGAGAGAGCAGGAGAGGGAGAGAGAGGGAGAGAGAGAGAGAGCAGGAGAGAGAGGGAGAGCAGGAGAGGGAGAGAGAGGGAGAGCAGGAGAGGGAGAGAGAGGGAGAGCAGGAGAGGGAGAGAGAGAGAGAGCAGGAGAGGGAGAGAGAGAGAGAGCAGGAGAGGGAGAGAGAGAGAGAGCAGGAGAGAGAGGGAGAGCAGGAGAGAGGAGAAGCCATCGCTAACGGCTAAGCTACTGCTAAGCTGCTGTTATGCTAAAGTACGATAGCCCAGCTAGCGTTAGCCGAGCTGAATCTGTGTGGTTGAGTCTCATAGAGGAGTGAGGTGTGAGCGCTTAAGCAGAACTAGAGGAGTGAGGTGTGAGCGCTTAAGCAGAACTAGAGGAGTGAGGTGTGAGCGCTTAAGCAGAACTAGAGGAGTGAGGTGTGAGCGCTTAAGCAGAACTAGAGGAGTGAGGTGTGAGCGCTTAAGCAGAACTAGAGGAGTGAGGAGTGAGCGCTTAAGCAGAACTAGAGGAGTGAGGTGTGAGCGCTTAAGCAGAACTAGAGGAGTGAGGTGTGAGCGCTTAAGCAGAACTAGAGGAGTGAGGTGTGAGCGCTTAAGCAGAACTAGAGGAGTGAGGAGTGAGCGCTTAAGCAGAACTAGAGGAGTGAGGTGTGAGCGCTTAAGCAGAACTAGAGGAGTGAGGTGTGAGCGCTTAAGCAGAACTAGAGGAGTGAGGAGTGAGCGCTTAAGCAGAACTAGAGGAGTGAGGAGTGAGCGCTTAAGCAGAACTAGAGGAGTGAGGAGTGAGGAGTGAGCGCTTAAGCAGAACTAGAGGAGTGAGGAGTGAGCGCTTAAGCAGAACTAGAGGAGTGAGGAGTGAGCGCTTAAGCAGAACTAGAGGAGTGAGGTGTGAGCGCTTAAGCAGAACTAGAGGAGTGAGGAGTGAGCGCTTAAGCAGAACTAGAGGAGTGAGGTGTGAGCGCTTAAGCAGAACTAGAGGAGTGAGGTGTGAGCGCTTAAGCAGAACTAGAGGAGTGAGGAGTGAGCGCTTAAGCAGAACTAGAGGAGTGAGGAGTGAGTGCTTAAGCAGAACTAGAGGAGTGAGGTGTGAGCGCTTAAGCAGAACTAGAGGAGTGAGGAGTGAGCGCTTAAGCAGAACTAGAGGAGTGAGGAGTGAGCGCTTAAGCAGAACTAGAGGAGTGAGGAGTGAGCGCTTAAGCAGAACTAGAGGAGTGAGGTGTGAGCGCTTAAGCAGAACTAGAGGAGTGAGGAGTGAGCGCTTAAGAAGAACTAGAGGAGTGAGGTGTGAGCGCTTAAGCAGAACTAGAGGAGTGAGGTGTGAGCGCTTAAGCAGAACTAGAGGAGTGAGGAGTGAGCGCTTAAGCAGAACTAGAGGAGTGAGGTGTGAGCGCTTAAGCAGAACTAGAGGAGTGAGGAGTGAGCGCTTAAGCAGAACTAGAGGAGTGAGGTGTGAGCGCTTAAGCAGAACTAGAGGAGTGAGGAGTGAGCGCTTAAGCAGAACTAGAGGAGTGAGGTGTGAGCGCTTAAGCAGAACTAGAGGAGTGAGGAGTGAGCGCTTAAGCAGAACTAGAGGAGTGAGGTGTGAGCGCTTAAGCAGAACTAGAGGAGTGAGGAGTGAGCGCTTAAGCAGAACTAGAGGAGTGAGGTGTGAGCGCTTAAGCAGAACTAGAGGAGTGAGGAGTGAGCGCTTAAGCAGAACTAGAGGAGTGAGGAGTGAGCGCTTAAGCAGAACTAGAGGAGTGAGGTGTGAGCGCTTAAGCAGAACTAGAGGAGTGAGGAGTGAGCGCTTAAGCAGAACTAGAGGAGTGAGGTGTGAGCGCTTAAGCAGAACTAGAGGAGTGAGGAGTGAGCGCTTAAGCAGAACTAGAGGAGTGAGGAGTGAGCGCTTAAGCAGAACTAGAGGAGTGAGGAGTGAGCGCTTAAGCAGAACTAGAGGAGTGAGGTGTGAGCGCTTAAGCAGAACTAGAGGAGTGAGGAGTGAGCGCTTAAGCAGAACTAGAGGAGTGAGGTGTGAGCGCTTAAGCAGAACTAGAGGAGTGAGGAGTGAGCGCTTAAGCAGAACTAGAGGAGTGAGGAGTGAGCGCTTAAGCAGAACTAGAGGAGTGAGGTGTGAGCGCTTAAGCAGAACTAGAGGAGTGAGGAGTGAGCGCTTAAGCAGAACTAGAGGAGTGAGGTGTGAGCGCTTAAGCAGAACTAGAGGAGTGAGGAGTGAGCGCTTAAGCAGAACTAGAGGAGTGAGGAGTGAGCGCTTAAGCAGAACTAGAGGAGTGAGGAGTGAGCGCTTAAGCAGAACTAGAGGAGTGAGGTGTGAGCGCTTAAGCAGAACTAGAGGAGTGAGGAGTGAGCGCTTAAGCAGAACTAGAGGAGTGAGGTGTGAGCGCTTAAGCAGAACTAGAGGAGTGAGGAGTGAGCGCTTAAGCAGAACTAGAGGAGTGAGGTGTGAGCGCTTAAGCAGAACTAGAGGAGTGAGGAGTGAGCGCTTAAGCAGAACTAGAGGAGTGAGGTGTGAGCGCTTAAGCAGAACTAGAGGAGTGAGGAGTGAGCGCTTAAGCAGAACTAGAGGAGTGAGGTGTGAGCGCTTAAGCAGAACTAGAGGAGTGAGGAGTGAGCACTTAAGCAGAACTAGAGGAGTGAGGTGTGAGCGCTTAAGCAGAACTAGAGGAGTGAGGAGTGAGCGCTTAAGCAGAACTAGAGGAGTGAGGAGTGAGCGCTTAAGCAGAACTAGAGGAGTGAGGTGTGAGCGCTTAAGCAGAACTAGAGGAGTGAGGAGTGAGCGCTTAAGCAGAACTAGAGGAGTGAGGTGTGAGCGCTTAAGCAGAACTAGAGGAGTGAGGAGTGAGCGCTTAAGCAGAACTAGAGGAGTGAGGTGTGAGCGCTTAAGCAGAACTAGAGGAGTGAGGTGTGAGCGCTTAAGCAGAACTAGAGGAGTGAGGAGTGAGCGCTTAAGCAGAACTAGAGGAGTGAGGTGTGAGCGCTTAAGCAGAACTAGAGTAGATATAACTGTAGCGGGTATTTAGCCGCTGTAGTGAAGAGTATAGAACTATATTGCCCTGGATGTGCTAGAGCAGCTACAGAACACAGAAAGACAGGCAACCGGAAATGAGGCAATACGCTTACCGTCAGCAGGTCAGCACGTCAGCTGATTTCAGTGTGCAAAACGAAACATCAGCATGTCTGATGAGTTATGGTTCAGCTGGGTCCTGATGAGTCATAGTTCAGCTGGGTCCTGATGAGTCATGGTTCAGCTGGTTCCTGATGAGTCATGGTTCAGCTGGGTCCTGATGAGTCTTGGTTCAGCTGGGTCCTGATGAGTCATGGTTCAGCTGGTTCCTGATGAGTCATGGTTCAGCTGGTTCCTGATGAGTCATAGTTCAGCTGGGTCCTGATGAGTCATAGTTCAGCTGGTTCCTGATGAGTCATGGTTCAGCTGGTTCCTGATGAGTCTTGGTTCAGCTGGGTCCTGATGAGTCATGGTTCAGCTGGTTCCTGATGAGTCATGGTTCAGCTGGTTCCTGATGAGTCTTGGTTCAGCTGGTTCCTGATGAGTCTTGGTTCAGCTGGGTCCTGATGAGTCGTGTCTCTGTCGTCTAGCCTTCCCATCAGCCCCTCTGATCTGGGGTCAGGACCGGCTGAGTCTGGGGGTGGAGTCCACCCTCACCTGCCAGGTGTCTGACCTTTACCCCCCCGAGCTGCTGACCCTCAGCTGGCTCAGAGGAGACGCCGTCCTGCAGAGCATGATGGGAGATCCAGGATCCGGCTCGGTCCGGTCCGAGTACACGTTCACCCCTCTGGACCGGGACTCTGGAGGAAACATCAGCTGCAGGGCCACGCTGGACCTGCAGAACCTGCCCCCTGAGGACAGGACCAGAGAGACCACCGTCCCCCTGAACCTGCTCTGTGAGTCCTCCCGTGTCCCACTTTATTTACTGTCCTTTAAACGTCTCTTTAGATCCACAATAGACATGTTTTAGTCCTCTTTAGGGGGTCCAGAGGGTCTAAAGGGGGTCCAGGGGGTCTCTAGGGGGTCCAGAGGGTCTCTAGGGGGTCCAGGGGTCTCTAGGGGGTTACAGGGGGTCTTTAGGGGGTCCAAAGGGTCTCTAGGGGGTTACAGGGGGTCTCTAGGGGGTTACAGGGGGTCTTTAGGGGGTTACAGGGGGTCTCTAGGGGGTCCAGGGGTCTCTAGGGGGTTACAGGGGGTCTTTAGGTGGACCAAAGGGTCTCTAGGGGGTTACAGGGGGTCTCTAGGGGGTCCAGGTGTCTCTAGGGGGTTGCAGGGGGTCTTTAGGTGGACCAAAGGGTCTCTAGGGGCTTACAGGGGGTCTTTAGGGGGTCCAGAGGGTCTTTAGGGGGTCAAGAGAGTCTTTAGGGGGTCCAAAGGGTCTTTAGGGGGTCCAGAGGGTCTTTAGGGGGTTACAGGGGGTCTATAGGGGGTTCCAGGGGGTCTTTAGGGGGGTCCATTGGGTCTTTAGGGGGTCCAGAAGGTCTTTAGGGGGTTACAGGGGGTCTATAGGGGGGGGGTCCAGGGGGTCTTTAGGGTGTCTTTAGGGGGATTTTAGAGGGTCCAGGGGGTCTTTAGGGGGTCTCTAGGGGGTCTCTAGGGGGTCTTTAGTGGGGTCTTTAGGGAATCTTAGGGGTGTCTTTAGGGTGTCTTTAGGGTGTCTTTAGGGGGTCTTTAGTGGGGTCTTTAGGGTGTCTTTAGGGGGTCTTAGGGGGGTCTTTACAGTGTCTTTAGGGTGTCTTAGGGGGGTCTTTAGGGTGTCTTTAGGGGGTTTTAGGGGTGTCTTTAGGGTGTCTTTAGGGGGTCTTTAGGGGGTCTTAGGGAGGTCTTAGGGGGTCTTTAGGGGGTCTTTAGGGGGAGGTAGCAGGTCAACAGTAGATGTTTAAAGTGTATCAGGGTTAATAACATGATGATAGAATATCTGATGTCATCCTCTTCTCTATTGTGTCTCATAGGTTGTTGCAGTAGTTGTTGTGTTGATCAGAGGAGAACTCATTAAAACTGCATGTGATGATCATAAAGTGGGCATGTCTGTAAAGGGGAGACTCGTGGGTACCCATAGAACCCATTCACTGATCTGGAGGTCAGAGGTCAAGGGACCCCTTTGAACGTGGACATGACAGTTTTTCCTCTCCAACATTTAGTGTCAGTTTGGAGTGTTATTTAACTCCTTCATGACCAGCTGGTCTGACCTGGTTGGTACCGATGGATTCATCAGGTTCTTTTTGGAATTACTTTCAACATTTTTCCGACTTTTTCTTCGACTTTATTTTTTCAGACTCGCACTCTCTTTAGACCACATCTCTCTTTAGACCACAGCTCTCTTTAGACCACATCTCTCTTTAGACCACATCTCTCTTTAGACCACATCTCTCTTTAGACCACAGCTCTCTTTAGACCACATCTCTCTTTAGACCACATCTCTCTTTAGATCACATCTCTCTTTAGACCACAACTCTCTTTAGATCACATCTCTCTTTAGACCACATCACTCTTTAGACCACAGCTCTCTTTAGACCACATCTCCCTTTAGACCACATCTCTCTTTAGACCATATCTCTCTTTAGACCACATCTCTCTTTAGACCACATCTCTCTTTAGACCACATCTCTCTTTAGACCATATCTCTCTTTAGACCACATCTCTCTTTAGACCACATCTCTCTTTAGACCACATCTCTCTTTAGACCACAGCTCACTGCCGCAGCTTCAGCAATGGAAGCTTTGAACATCGCCCACTCGGGTTCAATGCCCCCAACCTCCACAGGGATGCCAGAAAAGCTCCGCCGGAGGTGTGAGTTGAAGATCTCTCGGACAGGGGCCTCCTCCAGACGTTCCCAGTTCACCCTCACTACCCGTTTGGGCTTACCAGGTCTGTCCAGAGTCTTCCCCCACCCTCTGACCCAACTCACCACCAGATGGTGATCAGTTGACAGCTAGCAGTTAACATGCGGCCTCAGATCAGATGATACGATTTGAAATCGATCATGGACCTTCGGCCTAGGGTGCTCTGGTACCACGTACACTTATGAGCATCCTAATGTTGGAACATGGTGTTCATTACGGACAGTCCATGACTAGCACAGAAGTCCAGTAACAAACGACCACTCGGGTTTAGATCAGGGAGGCCGTTCCTCCCAATCACGCCACTCCCAGAGTCTCCATCGTTGCCCACGAGCACGTTGAAGTCTCCCAGGAGAACTATGGAGTCCCCTACTGGAGCCCCATACAGGACTCCATTCAGGGTCTCCAAGAAGGCCGAATACTCCGAGCTGTTGTTTGGTGCATACGCACAAACAACAGTCAGAGTTTCCCCCCCATAACCCGAAGGCGTAGGGAGGCGACCCTCTCGTCCACCGGGGTAAACTCCAACGTAGCGGCACTCAGCCGGGGATTTGTGAGTATCCCCACACCCGCCTGGCGCCACACACCATGGGCAACTCCAGAGAAGAATAGAGTCCAACCCCTATCCAAGAGTACGGTTCCAGAACCGAGGCTGTGCGTAGAGGTAAGCCCTACCAGATCCAACTGATAGCGCTCCACCTCCCGCACAAGCTCCGGCTCCTTCCCCCACAGAGAGGTGACGTTCCACGTCCCCAGAGCCAGCCTCTGCCGCCTGGCTCCGGTCCGTCGAGGTCCCTGGCCTTCACTGCCACCCGACCCCAGCGGTTCCTCCGGCAGGTGGTGAGCCCACAGGATGGAGAGGAGGGGGGTGCCACGTCACTTCTTCGGGGTAACCCCGGCCGGGCTCCGTGGCTCGCTGACGGGCCCCCCGTCTGGGTCTGGCTCCAGACCGAGGCCCCGGGCTTCCTCCGGGCCGGGTAACTCCTCCTCTTCCTCGATTCTTCATCGGGGTTTTATGAACCATTCTTAGTCCGGCCCCTCGCCTGAGACCAATTTGCCATGGGAGACCCGACCAGGAGCACGAGGCTCCAGACAACACAGCCCTCAGGGTCATAGGGACACACCAACCTCTCCACCACGGTAAGGCGATGGTTCCCAGAGAGGATGTATATATATATACACATATATATATATAGAGTATATATATATACCGTATATACGGTATATATAGTATATACAGGTATATATGATATCAGGATCTGACTTTTCTTCTGCCTTTCTTTTGGACATTTTCCAAACTTGTTCTGGACTTTTTCTCAGACATTTTTTTTTCCTCCTCAGATGCTCCAGTTGTCATGGTGACATCAGACTCAGATGCTCCCGTTGTCATGGTGATGTCAGACTCGGTGACGGTGATGCAGGGTTCCCCTCTGTCTCTCAGCTGCTCGGTGGAGGGGAACCCCGAGCCGTATATCAGCTGGAGCTTCAGGTCGTCAGACGGTCGGTCTGAGCGGCGGGCCGCGGGCCGTCAGCTGGTCGTCACGACAATGAGTCTGTCTGATACCGGACGCTACGACTGCGAGGCCCGGAACAGCGAAGGGAACCGGACCGCCGGCATGGAAGTCGCTGTTCACGGTGAGAGTGAAGCTCCTGTTTCATTTCTTATCTCCGTAGCTCACTGGACTACAAACTGACCCACCTGCTGGCTCCGCCCACAGCTCCGCCCACCAACACCTCCCTCTCTCTGAGTCCAGCTGACGAGGTGCTGGAGGGTCAGCGGCTCACCTTCACCTGCCAATCAGACGGAGCTCCGCCCACCACGCTGGTGCTGAGGAGTGAGGGGGCGGAGCTTCAGAGGACAGGCCCCGCCTCCTCCTCCTCCTCCTACTCCTCCTCCTCCTCCTCGCTCTCCTTCAGCCTCTCCTCCGCCCAGCTGGTAGACTCCGCCCTCTACCAGTGTGAAGCCTCCAACCAGTACGGATCCCAACTGGTGACCAGCTCCGTCACCATCACAGGTACCACTGGTTTATACTGGTTTATACTGGTTTACACTGGTTTACGCTGGTTTATGCTGGTTTATACTGGTTTATACTGGTTTATACTGGTTTACACTGGTTTATGCTGGTTTACGCTGGTTTACACTGGTTTATGCTGGTTTATGCTGGTTTACACTGGTTTATGCTGGTTTATATTGGTTTACACTGGTTTACACTGTTTTATATTGGTTTATATTGGTTTACACTGGTTTATACTGGTTTATACTGGTTTACACTGGTTTATGCTGGTTTATGCTGGTTTACACTGGTTTACACTGGTTTATGCTGGTTTATACTGGTTTATACTGGTTTACACTGGTTTATGCTGGTTTATGCTGGTTTACACTGGTTTATGCTGGTTTATATTGGTTTACACTGGTTTACACTGGTTTACACTGGTTTACACTGTTTTATACTGGTTTACACTGGTTTATGCTGGTTTACACTGGTTTATACTGGTTTATACTGGTTTACACTGGTTTATACTGGTTTTACTGGTTTATACTGGTTTACAATGGTTTATACTGGTTTATACTGGTTTATACTGGTTTACACTGGTTTATGCTGGTTTATACTGCATATACTGGTTTATACTGGTTTACACTGGTTTTTACTGGTTTACTTTGGTTTATGCTGGTTTATACTGCATATACTGGTTTATACTGGTTTACACTGGTTTACACTGGTTTATGCTGGTTTACACTGGTTTATGCTGGTTTATACTGCATATACTGGTTTATACTGGTTTACACTGGTTTATGCTGGTTTATACTGCATATACTGGTTTATACTGGTTTATAATGGTTTACACTGGTTTACACTGGTTTATGCTGGTTTATACTGCATATACTGGTTTATACTGGTTTACGCTGGTTTACACTGGTTTACTCTGGTCTATACTTGTTTACACTGGTTTATACTGGTTTATACTGGTTTACACTGGTTTACGCTGGTTTACACTGGTTTATACTGGTTTATACCGGTTTACGCTGGTTTATACTGGTTTATACTGGTCTACACTGGTTTACACTGTTTTTTACTGGGAGCACATCAGCTGCTTTACTGACCAGAAACTAATATTAAAAGCTAACGTTAAAGCTAACGTTAAAGCTAACTTTAAAGCTAATGTTAAAGCTAACGTTAAAGCTAACGTTAAAGCTTACGTTAAAGCTAACGTTAAAGCTAATATTAACGCTAACGTTAAAGCTAACGTTAACGTTTAAGCTAACGTTAAAGCTTACGTCAAAGCTAACGTTAAAGCTAACGTTAACGTTAAAGCTAACGTTAACGTTAAAGCTAACGTTAAAGCTAATGTTAAAGCTAATGTTAAAGCTAATGTTGAAGCTAACATTAAAGCTAACGTTAACGTTAAAGCTAACGTTAACGTTAAAGCTAATATTAAAGCTTACGTTAAAGCTAACGTTAAAGCTAATATTAACGCTAACGTTAACGTTTAAGCTAACGTTAAAGCTTACGTCAAAGCTAACGTTAAAGCTAACGTTAACGTTAAAGCTAACGTTAAAGCTAATGTTAAAGCTAATGTTAAAGCTAACGTTAAAGCTAACGTTAACGTTAAAGCTAACGTTAAAGCTAACGCTAACATTAAAGCTAATGTTAAAGCTAATGTTAAAGCTAACGTTAAAGCTAACATTAAAGCTAACGTTAACGTTAAAGCTAATATTAACGCTAACGTTAAAGCTAATGTTAAAGCTAATGTTAAAGCTAACGTTAAAGCTAACGTTAAAGCTAACGTTAATATTAGTGTCCTGTCAGCTCACCCTCTGCAGGTGGATCTGAGTCCTCCAGTCTCAGCAGCTCAGAGGGGTTCAGGTCTGGTTCTGACCTGCAGAGCCTCCGGATGTCCCCACCCCCCCATTTTCACCTGGAGGAGGACAGACCAGGACCGGACCGTACTCCGGGGGACAGACCAGGACGGACTCTCCCTGCTCCGCCTGCAGGAACTGGGCCTCCAGGACCAGGGAGGATACGGCTGTGAGGCCGAGTGTGACTCCGTCATCAGGACCGGAACCGTCCAGGTCCAGGTCTACTGTGAGTCTGAGATACTGAGTCTGCTGTCACACCTGTAGTCGGGTTCATCTGGTCCGGTTCCTGTCCACACAGGATCAGAGGGTCGTAGAAGGTCTCAGAGGGTCTCAGAGGGACGTAGAGGGATGTAGAGACAGTAGAGACAGTAGAGACACAGTAGAGACAGTAGAGAGACAAAGTAGAGACATTACAGACATTAGAGACAGTAGAGGCAGTAGAGGCAGTTGAGAGACAGCAGAGACAGTAGAGAGACAGTAGAGACAGTAGAGACAGTAGAGGCAGTTGAGAGACAGCACAGACAGTAGAGAGACAGTAGAGAGACAGCAGAGACAGTAGAGAGACAGTAGAGACAGTAGAGACAGTAAAGACAGTAGAGAGACAGTAGAGACAGTAGAGAGACAGTAGAGACAGTAGAGACAGTAGAGGCAGTTGAGAGACAACAGAGACAGTAGAGAGACAGTAGAGACAGTAGAGACAGTAGAGAGACAGTAGAGACAGTAGAGACAGTGGAGACAGTAGAGGCAGTTGAGAGACAACAGAGACAGTAGAGAGACAGTAGAGACAGTAGAGGCAGTAGAGAGACAGTAGAGACAGTAGAGACAGTAGAGACAGTGGAGACAGTGGAGACAGTAGAGACAGTGGAGACAGTAGAGATGATTGTATTATGATCTGAAGACACCGGGAGGATAAACGCTGACAGCGAGCAGCTGGTGCTCAGTGAGGCTCCACTTCCTGTCGTCTCTTTATCTCCTAGACGTGTTGACATGAGACACGTTTTAACATCTTCATCAACATTAACAGACTGCAGTTCATTCTGCTGCTCGCTGAGCAGCTGGAGGGGTCACCGCCTCCACCACCACTAACACCTCCTTAGCTGTCCATCGTGTCCAATGATGACGATTGCTCCAGGGGGTTGGGGGGTGAGGGAGGGGGTTCAGCGTCATTGGCGCTGGTGCCACTTCATGTGGCTGTGGAGGCCGATGCGTGAGCCACACACTCGCCCGCAGATGGGGCAAGGGAGCCCAGATGTTGTTGTAATGCCGGCTGCCCGCTGGTGTCGTTGGGCACGCCTTTCGGTCCTCCTCTTTTGGGTGGTGTGGTGTATTTGTTCGGTTGCTCTGGCACAGGTGACCTGCCAGGCTGACCTATCAAGTGCCAGATGTTCCAGATGGGTGGGGTTTATTGAGGAGGTCTTTAGTGTAGTCCTTGTAGCGCCTCTTTTGTCCGCCAGCAGCCCGTTTTGCGTTGCTGAGTTGCCCATAGAGGGCTTGGCGGGGCAAGCGGTGGTCAGGCATGCGGATAGTATGCCCTATCCAGCGGAGATGTTTTTTTGCTAATGCTGCTTCCATGCAGATGGAGTTGGTCATGGAAAGGATCTCTGTGTGAGGCACCCGATCTTCCCAGGAGAGGCCGAGGATTTTTTGGAGGCATCGAATGTGGAAGGCCTCCAAGTTTTTGATATGCCGTCTGTATGGGGTCCATGTTTCTGCCCCATAGAGCAGAGTGGAGGCACATACCGCGTTGTAAACAGCCACCCTGGTACTGATCTTCAGGTTTTTGTTTTGGAATACCCTTCTACGGAGTCGCCCAAAGGCTGATAAGGCTTTGTTGATGCAACTGTTTATTTCAGTGTCAAGGGAACAGTCTGATGAGATTGTGGAGCCAAGATAGGTGAACTGGTGAACTACTGTGAGTGGAACACCACCTATTTGAAAGTTAGGGAGTGAAGGAGGTTGGTAAGTGAGTTGTGCCATGACTTCGGTTTTTTGAATATTGACCTGGAGACCAAAGGACTGGTATAGGCTGGAGATTGTGTTAAGGGCATGCTGCATGGACTCTGGGCTATGTGCAAAGACAGCGCAGTCATCTGCGTATTGGAGCTCATGGATTTGGCATGTCTTTGTCTTTGTGTAGGCCTGGAGCCGTCGGATGTTGAATAGACTTCCATCAAGGCGGTGCTCCAGGTGAACTCCATCTCTGTGTCCCAGGGTATGGTGGAAGAGGTGGGTAGTGGCTGAGAGGAGGAGATTGAACAGGACCTTTGCCAAGACACAGTCCTGTTTCACCCCAGTGTTGACCTTGAAGGGCTCTGACTGGAGTCCTCCTGTGAGAACTCTGGCTTGCATCCCATCATGCAGTTGCTGCAGGATGGAAAGAAACTTGGGTGGTACCCCAAGTTTTGAGAGCTGTTTCCAGAGCAACTCACGGTTTATGGTGTCAAAGGCTTTGCTGAGGTCGATGAAGGCTATGTACAGGTCCTTGCGTTGTTCTCTGCTCTTCTCCAGCAGCTGCCGTAAAACAAAGATCATGTCAGTAGTGGATCTGGTCTTCCGAAAGCCACATTGCGTTTCTGGAAGAGCACTTTCCGAAATGTACTCCACCAGCCTATTGAGCATGATCTTTGCCAGCACTTTCCCTGCGGTGGAGAGGAGAGAGATTCCGCGGCTGTTCCCACAGATGGCTCTGTCGCCCTTCTGTTTGTAGATAACCACAATGTTAGCGTCCTTCCAATCCTGAGGGACTATCTCAGACTTCCAGATGTTTATGATCAGGAGATGTAAGCGGTGTGTGAGGAGGAGCCCCCCATGTTTGAGGATCTCTGCTGGGATGCCATCAGGTCCTGCACTTTTGTTGTTCTTTAGGCTTTCAATGGCTTTATGAGTTTCAGAGAACTGTGGTGGAGTGTCAAGAGGGAGGATTGGTGGAAGGTCTGGGAGTTTATTGAGGATATGGAGATCAACGGCCACCACCGCCACCACCACTAACACCAGCTGGAGGGGTCACCGCCTCCGCCTCCGCCTCCACCACCACTAACACCACCCCCACCACTGCCTCCGCCTCCACCACCAATAACACCAGCTGGAGGGGTCACCGCCTCCACCACCACCGCCACCACCACTAACACCAGCTGGAGGTATCACCGCCTCCGCCTCCACCACCACTAACACCACTCCCACCACCACCACCGCCTCCACCACCACTAACACCAGCTGGAGGGGTCACCGCCTCCGCCTCCACCGCCTCCACCACCACTAACACCAGCTGAAGGGGTCAGCTGGCCAGCGTTAGCTAGCCAGCGATAGCTAGCCAGCGTCAGTTAGCCAGCATCAGCTAGCCAGCATCAGCTAGCCAGCGTTAGCCAGCGTCAGTTAGCCAGCGTCAGCCAGCCAGCGTCAGCCAGCCAGGGTCAGCTAACCAGGGTCAGCTAGCCAGGGTTAGCTAGCCAGCGTCAGCTAGCCAGGGTCAGCTAGCCAGGATCAGCTAGCCAGCGTTAGCTAGCCAGCGTTAGCTAGCCAGCATCAGCTAGCCAGCATCAGCTAGCCAGGGTCAGCTAGCCAGGGTCAGCTAGCCAGGATCAGCTAGCCAGGGTCAGCTAGCCAGCATCAGCTAGCCAGGGTCAGCTAGCCAGCGTTAGCTAGCCAGCGTTAGCTAGCCAGCATCAGCTAGCCAGCGTTAGCTAGCCAGCGATAGCTAGCCAGCGTCAGTTAGCCAGCGTCAGCTAGCCAGCGTTAGCCAGCGTCAGTTAGTCAGCGTCAGCCAGCCAGGGTCAGCTAACCAGGGTCAGCTAACCAGAGTCAGCTAGCCAGGGTTAGCTAGCCAGCGTCAGCTAGCCAGGGTCAGCTAGCCAGCGTTAGCTAGCCAGCGTTATCTAGCCAGCGTTAGCTAGCCAGCGTTAGCTAGCCAGGGTCAGCTAGCCAGGGTCAGCTAGCCAGGGTCAGCTAGCCAGGATCAGCTAGCCAGCGTTAGCTAGCCAGGGTCAGCTAGCCAGGATCAGCTAGCCAGCGTTAGCTAGCCAGGGTCAGCTAGCCAGGATCAGCTAGCCAGCGTTAGCTAGCCAGCATCAGCTAGCCAGCATTAGCTAGCCAGGGTTAGCTAGCCAGCATCAGCTAGCCAGCGTCAGCTAGCCAGCGTCAGCTAGCCAGGGTCAGCTAGCCAGCGTTAGCTAGCCAGGGTCAGCTAGCCAGCGTTAGCTAGCCAGCGTTAGCTAGCCAGCGTTAGCTAGCCAGCGTCAGCTAGCCAGCGTCAGCTAGCCAGGATCAGCTAGCCAGCGTTAGCTAGCCAGCGTCAGCTAGCCAGGGTCAGCTAGCCAGCGTTAGCTAGCCAGCGTTAGCTAGCCAGCGTTAGTTAGCCAGCGTCAGCTAGCCAGGGTCAGCTAGCCAGGGTCAGCTAGCCAGCGTTAGCTAGCCAGGGTCAGCTAGCCAGCGTTAGCTAGCCAGCGTCAGCTAGCCAGGGTCAGCTAGCCAGGGTCAGCTAGCCAGCGTTAGCTAGCCAGCGTTAGCTAGCCAGCGTCAGCTAGCCAGCGTCAGCTAGCAGCTAGCCAGCGTTAGCTAGCCAGCGTCAGCTAGCCAGCGTTAGCTAGCCAGGGTTAGCTAGCCAGGGTTAGCTAGCCAGCGTTAGCTAGCCAGCGTCAGCTAGCCAGCGTCAGCTAGCCAGGGTTAGCTAGCCAGGGTTAGCTAGCCAGCGTTAGCTAGCCAGCGTCAGCTAGCCAGCGTCAGCTAGCCAGGGTTAGCTAGCCAGCGTTAGCTAGCCAGGGTTAGCTAGCCAGCGTCAGCTAGCCAGCGTCAGCTAGCCAGCGTCAGCTAGCCAGCGTTAGCTAGCCAGGGTTAGCTAGCGTGTTCAGACTGATGGATGAGGTTAGTAAACAGGAAGTGATGTCGATGATCTCTGTTTGTGGTTCTTCCCCCAGCATTCCCATCTGATCCGGTTCTGGAGGATCCTGGTCCGGTCCTGCTGGGTCAGGAGGCGGTCCTTCGCTGTAATGTCAGCAGCGTCTTCTCAGCCAATCAGATGAGGATCCTGTGGCTGTTGGGGAACACCACGCTGATGTCGGAGTCGTTCGGGTTCTCCGGTTCCTTACAGAACGTCTCGTCTGTTCTTCGGCACCAGGTCCAGGAGGACCGGCAGGTTCTGACCTGCGGGGCCGAGCTGCTCGCGGAGGACGGAGACGTGTGGACGTACAGGAGGACCAGCGTCCCCCTGCAGGTCCACTGTGAGGACATAAAAGACTTCCTGTTAAAGATGAAAGGTCCAGGTCTTCATTAGTCTCAGTCCTGATCCAGGTCTTCACTAGTCTCAGTCCTGGTCTGTCTGTGTTCCAGATCCTCCGAGGAGGACCTCCCTCTCTCTGAGTCCAGCTGACGAGGTGCTGGAGGGTCAGCGGCTCACCTTCACCTGCCAATCAGATGGAGCTCCGCCCACCACGCTGGTGCTGAGGAGGGAGGGGGCGGAGCTTCAGAGGACAGGCCCCGCCTCCTCCTCCTCCTCCTCCTCGCTCTCCTTCAGCCTCTCCTCCGCCCAGCTGGTAGACTCCGCCCTCTACCAGTGTGAAGCCTCCAACCAGTACGGATTCCAACTGGTGACCAGCTCCGTCACCATCACAGGTACCACTGGTTTATACTGGTTTATACTGGTTAACATCGGTTTACACTGGTTTATACTGGTTTATACTGGTTTACACTGGTTTATACTGGTTTATACTGGTTTATACTGGTTAACATCGGTTTACACTGGTTTATACTGGTTTACACTGATTTATACTGGTTTATACTGGTTTATATCGGTTTACACTGGTTTATACTGGTTTATACTGGTTTATCCTGGTTTATCCTGGTTTACACTGGTTTATACTGGTTTATACTGGTTTACACAGGTTTACACTGGTTTATACTGGTTTATATCGGTTTACACTGGTTTATACTGGTTTACAACAGTTTATACTGGTTTACGCTGGTTTACACTGGTTTATACTGGTTTATGCTGGTTTACACCGGTTTATACTGGTTTACACCGGTTTATACTGGTTCATACTGGTTTACACTGGTTTATACTGGTTTATATTAGTTTAGTTCTTCCTCTTCTTGTTTCATGAGTGTTTCTCTGTAGTGACGGATGTTCTCTGAAGAGACGACCTCTCACTCCTTCACATGATGCTGATCTGCTGTGGACAGAAGTAAACTCTGACTCCTCTGTTGAGTTATGTGTCCGACACTTAGAGCCTCCTGCTGCTGTAGACCGGACTGAACTGGACCGGTTCCCAGTCTGACGTAGACCGGACTGAACCGGTCCGGTTGGGTTTTAAACTGGAGAGAAATCTCATCAGATTAACTGATAATGAAAATGATCTCCTGAATATTTGGTCTCATAATGAATCTTAAAGACTAAAACATTTCAGTACCAGTAAAGAAAAGTTCAGAGTGAACGAGGCAGTGAATCAGGATCTAACAGGAAGTGAATCAGGATCTAACAGGAAGTGAATCAGGATCTAACAGGAAGTGAATCAGGATCTAACAGGAAGTGAATCAGGATCAAACAGGAAGTGAATCAGGATCTAACAGGAAGTGAATCAGGATCTAACAGGAAGTGAATCAGGATCTAACAGGAAGTGAATCAGGATCTAACAGGGAGTGTGACTGGTTCTTGTTCTTGGACCGGGACGCCGCTGGTCAGGACTCTGGTTCTGGTTCTGGAACCTGTAACTTGAACCTGTTTTGTTGTGGTTCAGCTCCTCCGAGGAACACCACGGTCCTCGTCCTACCATCTACGGTGGTCCAGGAGGGACAGAATGTCACCGTGTGCTGCCGGACTATCAGCTTCCCGCAGTCAGTCGTGGTCCTGAAGAAGCTGACCGACGGGACGGAGCTTTATTCAACCGACGGCACCTTCCTGTTGGTCAACGTCACGGCCAGAGACTCCGGGCTGTACCAGGTCAACGTTACCAACGACCTCGGGTACCAGGTCAAAGTCTTCAGCATCAGTGTCAGAGGTCAGTCGGACTGTTTGGTTTCAGTAGGAAACAACAACAGTCACTTTTATTAAATTTTGAAGTTTGTGTTTTGGGTTCCCACAGAGAGAAGCTCCAGCGTTCCTCCCCGTCTCAGCGCCGTCATCGTCCCGGTCGCCTGCACCGCCGCCGGGCTAGCAGCTGCTGCTCTGCTCCTCGACTACCTGAGGAGATCCAGGAAGAAAGGCTTCTACCAGCTGCCCCAGTCGGCCCCGCCTTCAGCCTGAGGCTAACACTGGGCTAGCACCTCACCTCGCCATGTGGCTACCAAGTTACAACATGTGGCTACCACCTTCTAACATGGGGCTACCAAGTTACAACATGTGGCTACCACCTCACCTCCCAAAATGTGGCTACCAAGTTCCAAGATGTCACACCATGTAGCTACCTTGTTCAAACACGTGGCTTTGATATGCTAACATGTGGCTACCAGCTCCCAACTTGTTTCTGCTAAGTTGCAACATGTGATTTCAGCATCCTAAGCTGTGGCTTTTAAATCCCAACATGTGACTACCACTTCTTAATATCCCATTGTGTGGCTACCACGTCCCAACATGCAGCTTTGACATTTCAACATGTGGCTACACTACACATAATGCAACAGGATATGTACAGAAGTGAACATCATTTATTATTTTTTGTGGAATCGATGACGTTTAATCAGCTGTGAACTTTGTGATCAGTGAACTGTCCCTTTAACTGACTCAATGAACTGTCTCAGTGAACTGTCCCTTTAACTGACTCAATGAACCGTCCCTTTAACTGTCCCTTTAACTGACTCAGTGAACTGTCTCAGTGAACTGTCCCTTTAACTGACTCAATGAACTGTCTCAGTGAACTGTCCCTTTAACTGACTCAATGAACCGTCCCTTTATCTGTCCCTTTAACTGTCCCTTTAACTGACTCAGTGAACTGTCCCTTTAACTGACTCAATGAACCGTCCCTTTAACTGTCCCTTTAACTGTCCCTTTAACTGACTCAGTGAACTGTCCCTTTCACTGACTCAATGAACCGTCCCTTTAACTGTCCCTTTAACTGTCCCTTTAACTGACTCAGTGAACTGTCCCTTTAACTGACTCAATGAACCGTCCCTTTAACTGTCCCTTTAACTGTCCCTTTAACTGACTCAATGAACTGTCCCTTTAACTGTCCCTTTAACTGACTCAGTGAACTGTCCCTTTAACTGACTCAATGAACCGTCCCTTTAACTGTCCCTTTAACTGTCCCTTTAACTGACTCAGTGAACTGTCCCTTTCACTGACTCAATGAACCGTCCCTTTAACTGTCCCTTTAACTGTCCCTTTAACTGACTCAGTGAACTGTCCCTTTAACTGACTCAATGAACCGTCCCTTTAACTGTCCCTTTAACTGTCCCTTTAACTGACTCAATGAACTGTCCCTTTAACTGTCCCTTTAACTGACTCAGTGAACTGTCCCTTTAACTGACTCCAGTCTTTGTGTTCAGCTTCCTCCCATGTGAGAAACACTTTGATGTTTTTATAAAAGAAGAAGAATCAGAAGAAAGGGCAGAAGAAGCGGTCCTCTGGTTCTCTGATGACTCCTCGTGATGTTTCTGTTTTATTAATAAAGATATTTATTTCTTGTCTGGTGTTGTTGGACCTGATTTGACCTCCTGGTGTTTCCAGCTGTTTCTCTTTCACTTCTGTCTCCCTCAGAGTTTATTGGAGGTCTCCGGGACGTCTCGGCCCGTAACCATGGTGACGTCCTGAAGACTAAGAGACCAACTCCGTTTTTGTTTGAGGGTGTTTAGTGACGGAGGAAACACTTTTCATCCTGTTGACTTCCTCTCATATTGAAGTTAAAGACTTCATATCGAAGCACAGACCGCCGATCTGACGTTAACGTGACCTTCTACTTCTCGTAGATCAGAAACCTCTTCATATTATAATATCATAATAATATAATAACAATATAATAACAGTATAATAACAACCGGTTGCGGTGACGTTATCGTGGTTTCATCTGGAGAAAAGGCAGCTGACTGACGGTGGGATCGGTCTACTTCCTGGCAATGACGGTGGGATCGGTCTACTTCCTGGCAATGACGGTGGGATCGGTCTACTGCCTGGCAAAGACGGTGGGATCGGTCTACCCCCTGGCAGTGACGGTGGGATCGGTCTACTTCCTGGCGGCGATGGTGGGATCGGTCTACCTCCTGGCAGTGACGGTGGGATCAGTCTACTTCCTGGCTCTGAGCTGCTTAACGAGCACAACGAATGAATTAAATGTTCTTTTGTTTGAAGCTCATTGGCTGCTCAGCTCGTCGTCATGGAAACAGCAGGGCTTCAGCTGGGATGTGTGAACGAGGACCCGTTTCACTCCTCCTCCTTCTCGTCGGTTCCTCTCAACGTTTCTGTCACGTCAGACTGAAACTGCTTTTAAGTGGAGGTCCATTTACTAGTTTTTAAGGAGCTTTCAACCACATTTCATGGTCTTCATCAGTGTGTTATAATCACCACGTCTGACTGGTTATTATTATTATTATTATTAATAGAGTGTCATCGCATTCAAACTGCAGGAGGTCAAAGGTCAACTCATAACATACCAGTGTTGGTGCAGAGTCAGCTGTTTGTCTCTCGCGATGCGTTCAGTGTCCTGACGGGCCCCTCCGTGACCTCTGACCTCTGCTGAGTGTTGTTCTGCTGCGTCTCCTCATTTTAATCTGCTGGTATTTCCTGTCTGAGAGGACACGGAGCGCCGAGTTCCCCCCCCGTCAGCAGCCTTCTGCTGGACTGTTAGAGACCAGCTCGTCTTCATCAGCTGACCCTGACCCCCATCTTCATCATCTTCATCATCTTCATCATCTCTCCGTCTTTGCTCAAACTCTCACAACTTTATTTAAACTCAAAGACATGTTGAATGTTTCACTCAGTGGAGACTTCAGAGACCATGAGACCTGGTCCTGGTCCTGGTCCTGGTCCAGTCAATCATGTCCACTTCCTGTCTCTGAGCCGTGTCCTCTCTCTGAGGACAGAGCTGATGGAGCGTTGGCGTCTTCTTCTGATGAGGTCGCTGAGGTTTGTGATCGCCATGGAAACTGATGAGTGATTCCTCTCATCACTGCACGCACGCACGCACGCACGCACGCACACATTAATCAGAGCCGTTGAGTTTATTTATGACAGAATAAATAAATAAAGCTTCACATTACAGGAGGATCTAACACCGTAACCATGGTGACCTGACGGGATATTATGGTCTATCCTCCTCCTCCACCTCCACCTCCTCTTCCTCTTCCTCCTCCTCCTC
>JAUPFX010000004.1:232978-250478 GCA_036937225.1 Sebastes paucispinis | reverse complement strand
AACCTCACTGCAACTACGTAGAACTTCACTGCAACCACATAGAACCTCACTGCAACCACATAGAACCTCCCTGCAGCCATGTAGAAACTCACTGCAACCATGTAGAAACTCACTGCAACCACATAGAACCTCACTGTAACCACATAGAACCTCCCTGCAGCCATGTAGAAACTCACTGCAACCATGTAGAAACTCACTGCAACCACATAGAACCTCACTGCAACCATGTAGAACCTCACTGCAACCACGTAGAACCTCACTGCAACCAAGTAGAACCTCACTGCAACCACGTAGAACCTCACTGCAACCACATAGAACCTCACTGCAACCACGTAGAACCTTACTGCAACCAAGTAGAACTTCACTGCAACCATGTAGAACCTCACTGCAACCACGTAGAACCTCACTGCAGCCACGTAGAACCTCACTGCAACCACGTAGAACCTCACTGCAGCCACGTAGAACCTCACTGCAGCCATGTAGAAACTCACTGCAACCACGTAGAACCTCACTGCAGCCATGTAGAAACTCACTGCAGCCACGTAGAACCTCACCGCTCTTCAGTAGAACCTCACTCTCTACCCGTTTTTCTCTCAGGTCACGGTCACAGCCACTCTCTGTTTAACGGCAGTGTGAATCACGGAGGACACGGAGGACACGACCACCAGAACAAACACGGACACAGTCATGATGGACATGACGGTCATGGACACAGTCACGGAGGACACGGAGGACACGGTGGACACGGTGGACACGGACACAGCCACGGCGGCCATGATGAGCCGCACCATCACGGTGAGAGTGCGCTGACAGAACGGACTCATGACGTTCTCCGTCTCATCATCAACACGTTCTCTGAAATCAAGTTATCGGTTTAAATATCTGGTGTTTGTTGTTGCAGACGAGCTGCTGCACACTCCGGGGAAAGGTTCCAGCAAGCAGATCCTGCAGGGTGAGAACATTCACCTCTCTACCACAGCATTAAACACGCTACACGCTACACGCTACACTCTACAGGCTACACTCTACAGGCTACACTCTACAGGCTACACTCTACAGGCTACACGCTACACGCTACAGGCTACACTCTACAGGCTACACTCTACAGGCTACACTCTACAGGCTACACTCTACACGCTACACTCTACAGGCTACAGGCTACACTCTACAGGCTACACTCTACAGGCTACACTCTACACGCTACACTCTACAGGCTACACTCTACACGCTACACTCTACACGCTACAGGCTACACTCTACACGCTACAGGCTACACTCTACAGGCTACACTCTACACGCTACAGGCTACACTCTACAGGCTACACTCTACAGGCTACACGCTACACTCTACAGGCTACACTCTACACGCTACACTCTACACGCTACAGGCTACACTCTACACGCTACAGGCTACACTCTACAGGCTACACTCTACACGCTACAGGCTACACTCTACACGCTACAGGCTACACGCTACAGGCTACAGGCTACACGCTACAGGCTACACTCTACAGGCTACACTCTACACGCTACAGGCTACACTCTACAGGCTACACTCTACACTCTACAGGCTACACTCTACACTCTACAGGCTACACGCTACACGCTACAGGCTACACTCTACACGCTACAGGCTACACTCTACACGCTACAGGCTACACGCTACAGGCTACAGGCTACACGCTACAGGCTACACTCTACAGGCTACACTCTACACGCTACAGGCTACACGCTACAGGCTACACTCTACAGGCTACACTCTACACTCTACAGGCTACACTCTACACTCTACAGGCTACACTCTACACGCTACAGGCTACACTCTACACGCTACAGGCTACACTCTACACGCTACAGGCTACACGCTACAGGCTACAGGCTACAGGCTACACGCTACAGGCTACACTCTACAGGCTACACTCTACACGCTACAGGCTACACGCTACACGCTACAGGCTACACTCTACAGGCTACACTCTACAGGCTACACTCTACACTCTACAGGCTACACTCTACACGCTACAGGCTACACGCTACAGGCTACACTCTACACGCTACAGGCTACACGCTACAGGCTACACGCTACAGGCTACACTCTACACGCTACACTCTACACGCTACAGGCTACACGCTACAGGCTACACTCTACACGCTACAGGCTACACGCTACACGCTACAGGCTACACGCTACAGGCTACACTCTACAGGCTACACTCTACAGGCTACACTCTACACGCTACAGGCTACACGCTACACGCTACAGGCTACACGCTACAGGCTACACTCTACAGGCTACACGCTACAGGCTACACTCTACACGCTACAGGCTACACGCTACACGCTACACGCTACACGCTACAGGCTACACTCTACAGGCTACACTCTACAGGCTACACTCTACACTCTACAGGCTACACTCTACACGCTACAGGCTACACGCTACAGGCTACACTCTACAGGCTACACTCTACAGGCTACACTCTACACGCTACAGGCTACACGCTACAGGCTACACTCTACAGGCTACACTCTACAGGCTACACGCTACAGGCTACACTCTACAGGCTACACTCTACACGCTACAGGCTACACTCTACACGCTACAGGCTACACGCTACAGGCTACACTCTACAGGCTACACTCTACAGGCTACACTCTACACGCTACAGGCTACACTCTACACGCTACAGGCTACACGCTACAGGCTACATGCTACACGCTAAACTCTACAGACTACAGAAATCTGATTTATATATAAAATCTATTCTCTAATATTCATCTTATATAAACTGGAAAAACAAAGTTATTAACGTGTTTGGTTGATTATTTCTCTGTTGTATCAATGCTAATGGTCATTGTATTCTACATGGTTGAAAGCCTGTTTATTTACCTTCACAATGATGTCACTCTTGTAAGGATCATGTATTTGTGGGATGAGCAGCACAGCTGATGATGTGGGGAGCGCCCAAGATCAATTTGCCAAAATGCTCTGCCGATGGTAAACAGTGTATTCTCCTGTTGGTGTTGACTCTTGTTGTGAGTTGTTTGGTGGATGATTGAACTCTCTATCAGTAACAAGGAACAAACAAGACATATTGATTGATTGAATCCACCGTCAGGAGCCTCAGTAGCGGTGGAAGATCCATACGCAGCCTCAACAGCCTGGCACCTCCTCCTCATGCTGGTCACCAACCTGGTCACACGTTGCTGTGGGATGGCGTTCCATTCCTCAACCAGGATTGGTAGCAGGTCAGCCAGCGTGGTTGTGTTGGTCACTCTAACACGTACAGCCCGCCCAAGCTGATCCCACATGTTGAGTTGGGTTGAGGTGTGGACTCTTAGCAGGCCGTTCCATTCTCTCTGCTCCCACATTGTGGAGGTAGTCTGTGATAACCCTGGCTCTGTGGGGGGGGGCGTTGTTTCTTGGAGGATGAAGTTAGGTGCCAGATTGTGGAGATATGGATCACCACTGGCTGCAGAATCTCATCCTGATATCTCCCTGCATTGAGATGGCCTTCAATGATGACAAGCCTTGTTTTGCCAGTGAGGGAGATGCCCCCCCCCCCACACCATGACACTGCCCCCACCAAAAGCTGTTACTCCATCGGTTCAACAATCAGCATAGCGTTCTCCACGTCGTCTCCATACTTTGACCCTGCCATCCAACTTTGGCAGACAGAACCTGGACTCATCACTGAACATGACATTCCCCCACATGTTCAGGTTCCATTGTCTGTGTTGGAGACACCAGCGCCAACGGGCCTGACGGTGAAGGGCAGTCATTGCAGGCTTCCTGGTAGCCTTATGAGAATACACTGTTTACCATTGGCAGAGCATTTTGGCAAATTTTTCTTGGGCGCTCCCCACATAATCAGCTGTGCTGCTCATCCCACAAATGCATGATCCTTACAAGTGTGACATCATTGTGAAGGTAAATAAACAGGCATTCCAACGATGTAAAATACAATGACCATTAGCATTGATACAACAGAGAAATAATCCATCAAACACAAGTTAACTAACTTTGTTTTTCCAGTATATATACATATGTGTATATATACATGTATACATATGTATATATATATACATGTACATGTATATATATATACATATGTGTATACAGTATGTATACATAGTTATGTCTCCTGGTGATTGGTGGTGTGTAGTCTGTGAGCAGAGAGCAGCAGTGTCCACCGGGCGGCGCTCACACTCCGTCACAGACGTCCTCTGAGGACCATGGAGCTCCAGATTAGAACTCTCTGAATGATCTGAAGGATGATCTGATTGATGATCTGTCAGGAAGGTTAAAGGACCAATATGTAATAAATCATAAAGTCATTTAAAACACTAGATGTCAGTTCTTCATAGAGCTGCTCTACAACCAGGAAGAGTTCACCGCCTGTCTTCAGGTCACATGAGAGACATCACATAGAGATATATGGATGGATATAGATGGATATAGATATATAGATAATGTGTACATATGATATATGATGTATGATGTATGATGTGTGTATGTGTGTGTGTTGCAGGAGTCCTGCTACACATCATCGCTGACACTCTTGGCAGTGTCGGCGTGATCATCTCCGCTCTGCTGATGCAGAGATACGACCTGATGATCGCCGACCCCATCTGCTCCATGCTGATCGCCCTCCTCATCGGAGTCAGGTGACCTCACTCTCACGCTTTACACCCTTTATTCCTCACCTTGTTGTTGTTGTTGCTGTTGTTGTTGTTGCCATAGCAACACTGCTACAACATGTATAACAGGAAGAGTAAGGGTCATCAAATAATTAACTAGTTAAAATACAGACATAACATCTGGTAACATCTGGTAACATCTGGTTCTGTGGTAGATGTAAATATATATATATATATCTGTAAACAGCTATAGTGTATACCCTCTTCATCTACTCTCACTAGTACTATTATTATTATTATTATTATTATGATTATTATTATGATTAGATGTCAGAGCTACCTTGAACACACCACTGAGGGAACGTTCCTTAGCGTTCTCCGTTCTCCTCTCCATGTGACGGTAACAGAACCTTGAGAACTAAAGGAACCAGGGACTGTGATGGATCAGGTCTCAGGTTCCAGCTGCTGTCTGAACCCTGACGGAGACTCTGGAACAATCCGGTTCCACTAATGTAAAGAATGTTCCGTTAGTAGTTAAAGCCACCGGTCTGGACCTGGAACCGGGTCTGGAGTCCAACGGGCCAAACCACCGGTCTGGACTTGGAACCGGGTCTGGAGTCCGGCATCCCTGGATGTACATGCGGTGGTCAGATTTCCCAGAAGCCCCTGGGATGATGAATGGAGTTGATGTGTGCTGTGGTTTGATCGACTGGAAGTGAACGCAGCTGCACATTTAAACAGTCAGCAGAGCAGATCTGTGGTCGGCTGAGAGGCCTTCACTCAACCACAACCACCGGCATCAGGTTACTGCAGCTGCACCATCTACACAGAGATCTGAGCTGCTCTACAGAGTCCAACTCAGAGTCCACCTCAGAGTCCAACTCAGACCTACTGAACCAGACCCCAGTTAAAAACCAGCAGATGTCCAGTGTCATCAGTCGTCAGTGTGAACCAGACTGTAGTAGTAGTATTTATACATCACAGCAGTAGTACTAACTGGAAGTGCAGCGTTTATAGTAGCAGTAGTACTAGCTGCGTTTGTTTTTGTGAGTTTCCAGGGTTGTGATGTCACTGTGGGGCGGAGCCTCTGAATCAACTGTTTGTGTTCACACATGCTCAGTGCGTCCTCTCTGACCTCTGACCTCTGACCCTCAGCGTGGTGCCGTTACTGCGAGAGTCCATCGGGATCCTGATGCAGCGAACGCCTCCGTCACTGGACCTTGCCCTGCCCGAGTGTTACCAGAGGGTGAGTACAGGCCACGCCCACATTAAGCCACGCCCCCAGCACCACCTGGAATGTCTAACGACTGGATTCACTCGTATGACATCACCTCCCCGCGACACTTTTCTTCTTCACTGTATTGTGATGTCGTTATATGAGATAGGTCATGTGACGTCTCATCCTTCACCGCCGCCGACAGCTCGCCATCATCCATTCGTGACGGATGTCCGTGTCGGTCCGTGGTCAGGGACCAGTCTAATTCCTGGTTTACTGTGTTGTGTTCAGGTGCAGCAGCTGCAGGGAGTTTACAACCTGCAGGAGCCTCACTTCTGGACTCTGTGTACGGACGTTTACATCGGAACATTAAAGCTGCTGGTGGCCCCCGACGCCGACCCCCGCTGGATCCTCAGCCAGACGCACCACATCTTCACACAGGTACCTGAACGCATCACACCTTCACACATCACATCTTCACACTGGTACCTGAACGCACCGCATCTTCACACATCACATCTTCACACGGGTACCTGAACGCACCCCATCTTCACACAGGTACCTGAACACACCGCATCTTCACACATCACATCTTCACACTGGTACCTGAACGCACCGCATCTTCACACATCACATCTTCACACGGGTACCTGAACGCACCGCATCTTCACACAGGTACCTGAACGCACCGCATCTTCACACATCACATCTTCACACGGGTACCTGAACGCATGGCATCTTCACACATCACATCTTCACACGGGTACCTGAACGCATGGCATCTTCACACATCACATCTTCACACGGGTACCTGAACGCACCGCATCTTCACACAGGTACCTGAACGCATCACACCTTCACACATCACATCTTCACACAGGTACCTGAACGCATCGCATCTTCACACATCACATCTTCACACGGGTACCTGAACGCACCGCATCTTCACACAGGGTCTTTCCCATTAGTGCTTTTATACGGCTCGACTCCTCGACTCGCGTCTTAGTCCCGCCCACAGAGATGCGAGCGGAGGAGGCGAGGAAACGACTTGAGGAGAGAGGAAACGAGTAAATATGTTTTTAGAGACATGAGACGTCGTTTCCTCTGAAGCGTCACGTGAAGCGTCACGTGAAGCGACGTCCGTTTCTGATGACAGCAGCAGCTGATCACAGCTGGATCAGCTGTCAGTCAGCTCTAACAGCTGATCACATCTGGATCAGCTGTCAGTCGGCTTCAACAGCTGTTTATGTCTGAACTGATCTAATAGTAATAAAGAAACAGAGTTATCAGAGCAGCAGTGTTTCCTCTCTGTTTAACAAACATCTGCACATGAATAACAGCTGGTCTGTGTTTCTACTGTGGACTGAGTCTTGCTTAGAGGACCAGGAACCATCTCTACTGTGGACTGGGTCCTGCTTAGAGGACCAGGAACCATCTCTACTGTGGACTGAGTCCTGCTTAGAGGACCAGGAACCATCTCTACTGTGGACTGAGTCCTGCTTAGAGGACCAGGAACCATCTCTACTGTGGACTGGGTCCTGCTTAGAGGACCAGGAACCATCTCTACTGTGGACTGAGTCCTGCTTAGAGGATCAGGAACCATCTCTACTGTGGACTGGGTCCTGCTTAGAGGACCAGGAACCATCTTTGCTGGCACAATATCTTTATATTATTTAATCATTATTAGCGTCTGTAGTTATTGATGTTCTGACAGTAGAGTATTAGTCTGAATGTTTGAGGGGAAAGTGAAATGATATAACTCATATCAAACCCGACGCTCAGGAATTATCAGCCTCATGTGACTGAATGGAAATGAGGATAAATGATGTAAAAGGTGTAAAAGACAGACTCTCCTTCTCTCTCTGACTTTAACTGGATCCTTAATAAAAGTGAATGAGTGAAATAACAGATCATCAAAAGAAAACTCTTTCTAATAAATGAAGAAAGTTATTTTAAGTCTGTTTGTTGTCAGGTTTTATAAACCCCTCTCAGAGTCAGACTCCTTCAGTGACGGTGTGTGAAGCAGAGCTCCTGCAGGTCTTTCTGCTGCTGGATCACTTCACCATCAACATGCTCCGTCTGCTGTTCACTCCTACAGTTAACACAGATTATAACTAGATGGTGAATCAGAAGACAACTAAACTATAAAACTGTTAATCTGTGATCTGTCTTCACTCCGGTATGAAACTCAGTGATGTTGATGTATCTGATCAGTCTGATCGGCGCAGCGTCCAATCAATAACTGATATCCAATAAGGGGGCGTGTCGGTCGGTGACAAACTTCCGTGCAGGAAACACTGGAGGATGCAGTGGTGTATCCTCGCTCATAGCTCCTCCAGCAAGCCTCCTCGCTCCTCCCTCCTCCATCCTCCATCCTCGCTCCTCCATCCTCGCTCCTCGATGCGCATTTTAGGAATTGGGACGTCCTTCAAGATGGAGGACTGATATCGATTTCCGGGTCACAGCCGGAGGATCAAGGAGACGAGGAGGCGAAAAATGCTGAAATGAGAAGGACCTACAGGTACCTGAACGCACCATATCTTCACACATCACATCTTCACACGGGTACCTGAACGCACCGCATCTTCACACAGGTACCTGAACGCACCGCATCTTCACACAGGTACCTGAACGCACCGCATCTTCACACAGGTACCTGAACGCACCGCATCTTCACATATCACATGGGTACCTGAACGCACCGCATCTTCACACATCATATCTTCACACAGGTACCAGAACGCACCACATCTTCACACAGGTACCTGTAGTAGTAGTAGTAGTCTCTGTGTCTGTAGCAGCAGCAGTAGTAGTAGTAGTATAAGCAGCAATAGTAGCAGCAGTAGTAGCAGCGGCAGTAGTAGCAGTACTAACATGTTGTCCCTGTGTCTGTAGTAGTAGTACTAACCTGTTGTGTCTGCAGTAGTAGTAGTAGTACTAACCTGTTGTCTCTATGTCTGCAGTAGTAGTACTAACCTGTTGTCCCTGTGTTTGCAGTAGTAGTACTAAACTGTTGTCTCTGTGTCTTCAGTAGTAGTAGTAACCTGTTGTCTCTGTGTCTGCAGTAGTAGTAGTACTAACCTGTTGTCCCTGTTGTCTCTGTCTGCAGTAGTAGTACTAACCTGTTGTCTCTGTGTCTGTAGTAGTAGTAGTACTAACCTGTTGTCTCTGTGTCTGCAGCAGTAGTAGTAGTACTGCTAACCTGTTGTCTCTGTGTCTGCAGTAGTAGTAGTAGTAGTACTAACCTGTTGTCTCTGTGTCTGTAGTAGTAGTACTAACCTGTTGTCTCTGTCTGCAGAGGTAGTAGTACTAACCTGTTGTCTCTGTCTGCAGTAGTAGTACTAACCTGTTGTCTCTGTGTCTGTAGTAGTAGTAGTACTAACCTGTTGTCCCTGTGTCTGTAGTAGTAGTAGTAGTACTAACCTGTTGTCCCTGTGTCTGTAGTAGTAGTACTAACCTGTTGTCCCTGTGTCTGTAGTAGTAGTAACCTTTTGTCTGTCTGCAGTAGTAGTAGTAGTAGTACTAACCTGTTGTCCCTGTGTCTGCAGTAGTAGTAGTACTAACCTGTTGTCCCTGTGTCTGCAGTAGTAGTAGTAGTACTAACCTGTTGTCCCTGTGTCTGCAGTAGTAGTAGTAGTAGTACTAACCTGTTGTCCCTGTGTCTGCAGTAGTAGTAGTAGTACTAACCTGTTGTCCCTGTGTCTGCAGTAGTAGTAGTACTAACCTGTTGTCCCTGTGTCTGCAGTAGTAGTAGTACTAACCTGTTGTCCCTGTGTCTGCAGTAGTAGTAGTACTAACCTGTTGTCCCTGTGTCTGCAGTAGTAGTAGTACTAACCTGTTGTCCCTGTGTCTGTAGTAGTAGTAGTAGTAGTAGTACTAACCTGTTGTCCCTGTGTCTGTAGTAGTAGTAGTAGTAGTAGTACTAACCTGTTGTCCCTGTGTTTGCAGTAGTAGTAACCTTTTGTCTGTCTGCAGTAGTAGTAGTACTAACCTGTTGTCCCTGTGTCT
This sequence comes from Sebastes paucispinis, assembly GCA_036937225.1. Classification (NCBI taxonomy): domain Eukaryota; kingdom Metazoa; phylum Chordata; class Actinopteri; order Perciformes; family Sebastidae; genus Sebastes; species Sebastes paucispinis. Next base: position 240,613 of record JAUPFX010000004.1, on the reverse strand, counting down.
GCAGTAGTAGTACTAAACTGTTGTCTCTGTCTTCAGTAGTAGTAGTAACCTGTTGTCTCTGTGTCTGCAGTAGTAGTAGTACTAACCTGTTGTCCCTGTTGTCTCTGTGTCTGCAGTAGTAGTAGTACTAACCTGTTGTCTCTGTGTCTGCAGAGGTAGTAGTACTAACCTGTTGTCTGTCTGCAGTAGTAGTACTAACCTGTTGTCTCTGTGTCTGTAGTAGTAGTACTAACCTGTTGTCTCTGTGTCTGTAGTAGTAGTACTAACCTGTTGTCCCTGTCTGCAGCAGTAGTAGTAGTAGTAGTAGTAGTACTAACCTGTTGTCCCTGTGTCTGTAGTAGTAGTACTAATCTGTTGTCTCTGTCTGTAGTAGTACTAACCTGTTGTCCCTGTGTCTGTAGTAGTAGTAGTAACCTTTTGTCTGTCTGCAGTAGTAGTAGTACTAACCTGTTGTCCCTGTGTCTGCAGTAGTAGTAGTAATACTAACCTGTTGTGCCTGTGTCTGCAGTAGTAGTACTAACCTGTTGTCTCTGTGTCTGCAGTAGTAGTAGTACTAACCTGTTGTCCCTGTGTCTGCAGTAGTAGTACTAACCTGTTGTATGCAGTAGTAGTAGTAGTACTAACCTGTTGTCTCTATGTCTGCAGTAGTAGTAGTAGTAGTAGTAGTACTACTACTACTAACCTGTTGTCCCTGTGTCTGCAGTAGTAGTACTAACCTGTTGTCTCTATGTCTGCAGTAGTAGTACTAACCTGTTGTCCCTGTGTCTGCAGTAGTAGTAGTAGTAGTAGTACTAACCTGTTGTCCCTGTGTCTGCAGTAGTAGTACTAACCTGTTGTCCCTGTGTCTGCAGTAGTAGTACTAACCTGTTGTCCCTGTGTCTGCAGTAGTAGTACTAACCTGTTGTCTCTGTCTGCAGGCTGGTGTTCGACAGCTGTACGTACAGATCGACAAAGCGGCCATGTAGAAGCTCCTCCTCCTCTGAACAGCTGGGACCAATCACCTTCAGCCTGCTGCAGGTGACCTCTAACCCAACGTGTAGAAGCTGGGACCAATCAGGTGACCTCTGAGGGTCAGACTGACAGCAGCGGGGGGGCAGTGAGAACTAGACTGATCTCCCATGATGCTCCAGTACAACTCAACCCCCACACCCCCCTCCTTGCTGCACTTTGTAGACTGGAGCAAAGCATTCTGGGTAAGTGCCTTCATCATGAATCAGAGACGATCCCCCCCTTCTGACATCACTGCTGGGACCAGACTGCTGCCAGCTGATTGGTCCTGTGTGACTGTGATGTCACTGTGTTTTTAATGTGCCAAACCATGTGACCAAACCAGACCATGTGACCTGACCATGTGACCAGTCGGCAGGTCTCAGTCTTTTTCAACTGTAATAAATAATAACTCTGTTTCTCTGGTTATTGACCTCCATCTTTATTGATGACATCACAGCAGTGTATACAGACGTTGTCATGGTTACTCTGTGTGTGTGGGGGAGATCGTGTGTGTGTGTGTGTGTGTGTGTGTTAGGAGCAGTAGGTGGAGCTGTCAATCATGTTCAGGTGTTGCAGTGCGTTTGGTTCTGCGTTCACTCGCAGCATGTCCACCTCCAGCGGGTGGAGTTGACCGGTGACAACCAGCGAATGGAGCGGACCGCCGAGGTCACACGACAGCAGCTGATGTAACGTCGCCGCGCGGATCGCCTGGTCGTCGGCACCGAGCCGGGCCACGGCCACGCACACCGTGTCCTCCGTCATACCTGGAGAGGACAACGCATTCATCAGAGAGAGAGATAAGAACGCTGGTTAGCACAGGGTCACATCTTCAGTCAACAGCTGTGTGTGATCTGTTGAGCCAATTAGAAGAGAGCTGACGAGCTGTCACTCACCTAGCTCCGCCCCCTCCGCCCTCCTCCTCTGGATGATCTGGATCAGCTGATCTGCAGCCTGACTGACCGTCATGAAGCGAGGAGGCTCGTAGATCTTCTTCCCTCTGAAATCAATACATCAATAAACCGTCAATAGATCAATAAATCAATCATCTCATTAAACCCGTTGAGGGTTCAACCTTCCCAAACATGAGAACTATCTGAGGAATGCATCAGATTCAGGACAGATGACATGAAACCTTGATGTATTGATGTATTTTAATCTATTGATGGATTGTTGTTATTGGACATTCTGCAGAGATTAAGTTATTAAGGAATAATAGAAACCCCTAAAAAACAACTTTACAGGTTTCCATTGAATGAACTTTAGAAAAATGTTTTGGAAGTTTTAATATTAATATATCTTTATATGACATTTTATAACATACAATACTATGTTGACTTATGACATACTATAATATAACTTTTTTTCATAACATTTTTCGACAAATTACTACGACTTTTTTATGAATTATGCGACAAACTATACTATGACTTTATTTTTTAAAAACTTCGACATACTATACTATGACGTTTTTTTCATAAAATTTTCTGTCATTCTATTCTATGACTTTTTTATAAAACTGACATACTGTACTATGACTTAAGAAATTTTTCGACATACTATACGTCTTTTTTTTTAAAAACTTTGACGTACTATACTACGACTACCTTTTTTAAACTTATACATACTATACTATGACTTAAAAAAAAAAAAACTTCGATATACTATGCTATGACTTTTTTTTAAAAACTTCGAAATACTATACTACGACATATAAAAAAAAAAAATTTTGTCAAACTATACACCTTTTTTTTTTTAAACTTTGAAATACTATGCTACGACTTTTTTTTAAAACTTATACATACTATACTATTACTTTAAAAAAAAAAAAACTTCGACATACTATACTATGATTTTATTAGTTTTTCGACATACTATACTACGACTTTTCTTCATAAAATGTTTCGACATTTTCTTATTTTCCTTTATTCTCTAAATATTAACTAATTATTAACTTTAATCTTTATGAGCGTCGTGATTTAAATCTGCAGCAGCTCTGAGATCAACAGATGGATAACATCACCATGACATCATCAGCCTAAAAACCTGGTACCAGCTGTGAGCTGCGGAAGACATCAGATAAACCCAGAGGAGGATCTGAATTTGGATCTGGAACTGGTTCTGGTTCTTACCTCATCATGTTCTCGATGCTCTGCTCTTTGACTTTAATATCTGTCAATAAAAACACATCAGATCAGATTAAATACTACTGCTCCTCTCACTACTACATAAATACTACTGCTCCTCTCACTACTACATAAATACTACTGCTCCTCTCACTACTACATAAATACTACTGCTCCTCTCACTACTACATAAATACTACTGCTCCTCTCACTACCACATAAATACTACTGCTCCTCTCACTACTACATAAATACTACTGCTCCTCTCACTACTACATAAATACTACTGCTCCTCTCACTACCACATAAATACTACTGCTCCTCTCACTACTACATAAATACTACTGCTCCTCTCACTACCACATAAATACTACTGCTCCTCTCACTACCACATAAATACTACTGCTCCTCTCACTACTACATAAATACTACTGCTCCTCTCACTACTACATAAATACTACTGCCCCTCTCACTACTACATAAATACTACTGCTCCTCTCACTACCACATAAATACTACTGCTCCTCTCACTACTACATAAATACTACTGCTCCTCTCACTACCACATAAATACTACTGCTCCTCTCACTACTACATAAATACTACTGCTCCTCTCACTACTACATAAATACTACTGCCCCTCACTACTACATAAATACTACTGCTCCTCTCACTACTACATAAATACTACTGCCCCTCTCACTACCACATAAATACTACTGCTCCTCTCACTACTACATAAATACTACTGCCCCTCACTACTACATAAATACTACTGCTCCTCTCACTACTACATAAATACTACTGCCCCTCACTACTACATAAATACTACTGCTCCTCTCACTACTACATAAATACTACTGCCCCTCTCACTACTACATAAATACTACTGCCCCTCTCACTACTACATAAATACTACTGCCCCTCTCACTACCACATAAATACTACTGCTCCTCTCACTACTACATAAATACTACTGCCCCTCTCACTACTACATAAATACTACTGCCCCTCTCACTACCACATAAATACTACTGCCCCTCTCACTACTACATAAATACTACTGCTCCTCTCACTACCACATAAATACTACTGCTCCTCTCACTACCACATAAATACTACTGCCCCTCTCACTACCACATAAATACTACTGCCCCTCTCACTACTACATAAATACTACTGCTCCTCTCACTACCACATAAATACTACTGCTCCTCTCACTACTACATAAATACTACTGCCCCTCACTACTACATAAATACTACTGCCCCTCTCACTACCACATAAATACTACTGCTCCTCTCACTACCACATAAATACTACTGCTCCTCTCACTACTACATAAATACTACTGCTCCTCTCACTACTACATAAATACTACTGCTCCTCTCACTACCACATAAATACTACTGCTCCTCTCACTACCACATAAATACTACTGCTCCTCTCACTACTACATAAATACTACTGCTCCTCTCACTACCACATAAATACTACTGCTCCTCTCACTACTACATAAATACTACTGCTCCTCTCACTACCACATAAATACTACTGCTCCTCTCACTACTACATAAATACTACTGCTCCTCTCACTACTACATAAATACTACTGCCCCTCTCACTACCACATAAATACTACTGCCCCTCTCACTACCACATAAATACTACTGCCCCTCTCACTACCACATAAATACTACTGCTCCTCTCACTACTACATAAATACTACTGCCCCTCTCACTACCACATAAATACTACTGCTCCTCTCACTACCACATAAATATTACTGCTCCTCTCACTACTACATAAATACTACTGCTCCTCTCACTACTACATAAATACTACTGCTCCTCTCACTACCACATAAATACTACTGCTCCTCTCACTACCACATAAATACTACTGCTCCTCTCACTACCACATAAATACTACTGCTCCTCTCACTACTACATAAATACTACTGCTCCTCTCACTACCACATAAATACTACTGCTCCTCTCACTACCTACATAAATACTACTGCTCCTCTCACTACTACATAAATACTACTGCTCCTCTCACTACCACATAAATACTACTGCTCCTCTCACTACTACATAAATACTACTGCTCCTCTCACTACCACATAAATACTACTGCTCCTCTCACTACCACATAAATACTACTGCTCCTCTCACTACTACATAAATACTACTGCTCCTCTCACTACCACATAAATACTACTGCCCCTCTCACTACCACATAAATACTACTGCTCCTCTCACTACCACATAAATACTACTGCTCCTCTCACTACCACATAAATACTACTGCTCCTCTCACTACTACATAAATACTACTGCTCCTCTCACTACTACATAAATACTACTGCTCCCTCTCACTACTACATAAATACTACTGCTCCTCTCACTACCACATAAATACTACTGCTCCTCTCACTACTACATAAATACTACTGCTCCTCTCACTACTACATAAATACTACTGCTCCTCTCACTACCACATAAATACTACTGCTCCTCTCACTACCACATAAATACTACTGCTCCTCTCACTACCACATAAATACTACTGCTCCTCTCACTACCTACATAAATACTACTGCTCCTCTCACTACTACATAAATACTACTGCTCCTCTCACTACCACATAAATACTACTGCTCCTCTCACTACCTACATAAATACTACTGCTCCTCTCACTACTACATAAATACTACTGCTCCTCTCACTACTACATAAATACTACTGCTCCTCTCACTACTACATAAATACTACTGCTCCTCTCACTACTACATAAATACTACTGCCCTCTCACTACTACATAAATACTACTGCTCCTCTCACTACTACATAAATACTACTGCCCCTCACTACTACATAAATACTACTGCTCCTCTCACTACTACATAAATACTACTGCCCCTCACTACTACATAAATACTACTGCTCCTCTCACTACTACATAAATACTACTGCCTCCTCTCACTACTACATAAATACTACTGCCCCTCACTACTACATAAATACTACTGCCCTCTCACTACTACATAAATACTACTGCCCTCTCACTACTACATAAATACTACTGCCCCTCTCACTACTACATAAATACTACTGCTCCTCTCACTACTACATAAATACTACTGCCCCTCTCACTACCACATAAATACTACTGCTCCTCTCACTACTACATAAATACTACTGCCCCTCTCACTACTACATAAATACTACTGCCCCTCTCACTACCACATAAATACTACTGCTCCTCTCACTACTACATAAATACTACTGCCCCTCTCACTACTACATAAATACTACTGCTCCTCTCACTACTACATAAATACTACTGCCCCTCTCACTACTACATAAATACTACTGCTCCTCTCACTACTACATAAATACTACTGCCCCTCTCACTACTACATAAATACTACTGCCCCTCTCACTACCACATAAATACTACTGCCCCTCTCACTACTACATAAATACTACTGCCCCTCTCACTACTACATAAATACTACTGCCCCTCTCACTACCTACATAAATACTACTGCCCCTCTCACTACTACATAAATACTACTGCTCCTCTCACTACTACATAAATACTACTGCTCCTCTCACTACTACATAAATACTACTGCCCCTCTCACTACTACATAAATACTACTGCCCCTCTCACTACCACATAAATACTACTGCCCCTCTCACTACTACATAAATACTACTGCCCCTCTCACTACCACATAAATACTACTGCTCCTCTCACTACCACATAAATACTACTGCTCCTCTCACTACCACATAAATACTACTGCTCCTCTCACTACCACATAAATACTACTGCTCCTCTCACTACTACATAAATACTACTGCTCCTCTCACTACCACATAAATACTACTGCTCCTCTCACTACCTACATAAATACTACTGCCCCTCTCACTACCACATAAATACTACTGCTCCTCTCACTACTACATAAATACTATTGCTCCTCTCACTACCACATAAATACTACTGCTCCTCTCACTACTACATAAATACTACTGCCCCTCTCACTACCACATAAATACTACTGCTCCTCTCACTACTACATAAATACTACTGCCCTCTCACTACTACATAAATACTACTGCCCCTCTCACTACTACATAAATACTACTGCCCCTCTCACTACCACATAAATACTACTGCTCCTCTCACTACTACATAAATACTACTGCTCCTCTCACTACTACATAAATACTACTGCTCCTCTCACTACCACATAAATACTACTGCTCCTCTCACTACCACATAAATACTACTGCTCCTCTCACTACCACATAAATACTACTGCTCCTCTCACTACCACATAAATACTACTGCTCCTCTCACTACCACATAAATACTACTGCTCCTCTCACTACCACATAAATACTACTGCTCCTCTCACTACTACATAAATACTACTGCTCCTCTCACTACCACATAAATACTACTGCTCCTCTCACTACTACATAAATTACTACTGCTCCTCTCA
>JAUPFX010000004.1:218702-232878 GCA_036937225.1 Sebastes paucispinis | reverse complement strand
CTCTCCCTCTCTCCCTCCCTCTCTCCCTCTCTCCCTCTCTCTCCCTCTCTCACTCTCTGCCTCTCTCCCTCTCTCTCTCCCTCTCTCCCTCTCTCTCTTCCTCTTTCCCTCTCTCTCCCTCTCTCTCTCCCTCTCTCCCTCTCTCTCTTCCTCTTTCCCTCTCTCTCCCTCTCTCTCTCCCTCTCTCTCTCTCTCTCTCTCTCCCTCTCTCTCTCCCTCTCTCTCTCTCTCTCCTTCTCTCTCTCTCCCTCTCTCTCTCTCTCTCTCTCTCCTCTCTGTCTCTCCCTCGTTCGCCCCTTGTTGTGGTAAACAAGCCTCTTTGGGCCACGTGACCCCCCCCATCCCCTTCACTCTTTATACTGGGAACCAGTTAATGATGGGATGGTTGGAGGGTTACATAATGGGCTCCTCTCCTGGGGGGGGGGTGCAGAGGAGGATTGTGGGTCTTTTGTTGCTGTGTTTCAGAGCTTGTTCGTCTCCAGTCATCCAGAGAACGGAGCTCCGTCTCTGTTAACTGTTTCTCTGCAGTCTGAAGCTGACCTCCTCCATGTATGAGGTGTGAAACATGCCACCTATAACCAACAGAAAGAGACACATATACAGGGCTCCAGCTCATGGACGTCCCGGCATCCCGTCTTCCCGTCGTCCCGGCGTCCAGGCGTCCCGGCGTCCAGTCGTCCAGTCGTCCCGGCGTCCAGGCGTCCCAGTGTCCTGGCATCCCGGTGTCAAAGAAAATATGATCGGGGAGGAAAAAACAAATTTTTGAGAATCTTTTTAGGAGAGTTGCAAAGAAAAATACCGGTTCCATTAATGAATGAACAATGATGAAAATGACGTTATGCCAGCAGGGCCGGTTCCATCTAGCTGGGCTATATACAGACGTGGACATAATTGTTGGTACCCTTCCGTTAAAGAAAGAAAAACCAACAATGGTCACTGAAATAACTTGAAACTGACAAAAGTAATAATAAATAAAAATTTACTGAAAATGAACTAATGAAAATCAGATATTGTTTTTGAATTGTGGTTCAACAGAATCATTTAAAAAAACAAACTAATGAAACTATTTTGTTGCACAACCTTTTGAGGCAATCACTGCAATCAAGTGATTTCTGTAACTCTCAATGAGACTTCTGCACCTGTCCACAGGTATGTCGGCCCACTCCTCTTGAGCAAACTGCTCCAGCTGTCTCAGGTTTGAAGGGTGCCTTCTCCAGACTGCATGTTTCAGCTCCTTCCACAGATGTTCAATAGGATTTAGATCCGGGCTCATAGAAGGCCACTTCAGAATAGTCCAATGTTTTGTTCTTAGCCATTCTTGGGTGTTTTTAGCTGTGTTTTGGGTCATTATCCTGTTTGAGGACCCATGACCTGCGACTGAGACCAAGCTTTCTGACACTGGGCAGCACATTTCGCTCCAGAATGCCTTGATAGTCTTGAGATTTCATTGCACCCTGCACAGATTCAAGACACCCTGTGCCAGATGCAACAAAGCAGCCCCATAACATAACCGAGCCTCCTCCATGTTTCACATTAGGTACAGTGTTCTTTTCTTTGGATGCTTCATCTCTTCGTCTGTGAACATAGAGCTGATGTGACTTGCCAAAAAGCTCCAGTTTTGTCTCATCTGTCCAAAGGACATTCTCCCAGAAGCTTTGTGGCTTGTCAATATGCATTTTGAAAAATTCCAGTCTCGCTTTTTTATGATTTGGTGTCCTCCTCGGTTGTCTTCCATTAAGTCCACTTTGGCTCAAACAGTGACGGATGGTGCGATCTGACACTGATGTACCTTGACCTTGGAGTTCACCTCTAATCTCTTTGGAAGTTGTTCTGGGCTCTTTGGTTACCATTCGTATTATCCGTCTCTTCAATATGTCATCAATTTTCCTCTTGCGGCCACGTCCAGGGAGGTTGGCTACAGTCCCATGGACCTTAAACTTCTGAATAATATGTGCAGCTGTAGTCACAGGAACATCAAGCTGCTTGGAGATGGTCTTATAGCCCTCACCCTTTAAATAGGCAGACTGACTGATTACAAGTTTGAAGATACCTGTGATGCTATTTACAGGACACACCTTAGTTTAATATGTCCCTATGGTCAAACTATTTTACATCTTTTCTAGGGGTACCATCATTTTTGTCCAGGTCAGTTTCATTAGTTTGTTTTTTAAAATGATTCTGTTGAACCACAATTCAAAAACAATATCTGATTTTCATTAGTTCATTTTCAGTACATTTTTATTTATTATTACTTTTGTCAGTTTCAAGTTATTTCAGTGACCATTGTGGGTTTTTCTTTCTTTAACGGAAGGGTACCAACAATTTTGTCCACGTCTGTATTGTGGTGGCAGTTTCTGTTAAAACAAGACACAAACCAAAGTTACAACTTGTCTTTAAGTGAATTTAATAAAAAAGGCATACATTAATAACTAAAGCATCTGCAGATGGACCCACAAGCACAGCCACCTGTTGTGGACTGTGGCAAGTGAGCCTTGAATACAAAGAGAAGTCAGTATTTATACATTTAAAGCATAACATGAAGATAAGTGCAAAGAAGAAAGGAAGAGAAGGATAGAAAGTATATCAATGCGTCAGCACACAGCAGACAACAGAGCATCACAAGCCATAACAAGTATTTCAGCAATCTGTTGTTTGCAGTTACAGAGATCTAAAATGTCAGGTCACTGTCCTATGGTGACAAAGTTGAACATATGAGGCCCTGAGATTGTCTAAAGGTACAGTGTTAAACTGCAGATATGAAAATTGCCATTACAGTATATATATATAGAGATATCCATATCTCTATATATATATATATGTATCTATATATATAATATATAGATATATATTATATATATATAATATAAGGGCCGGTTCCAGCTAGCTGGGCTATATATGTATATATATATATAATAATATAATAATATAATATATATCTATATATATAGATATATATTATATATATATATACTGTATAATAATATATATATATACTGTATAATAATATATATATATATACTGTATAATAATATAATAATATATATATATATATAATATAATAATATATATATATTATTATATTATTATACAGTATATATATATAATATATATATATTATATATATATTAATATTTCTATCTGCTTCAGTAAACAAACTATGTATTTGGGTGCATGACTTTTACTTTGAAAAGTGTGTGCAGAAAGCTCAGACAGGATGTGAGACGTTCTATTTAGTGTAAATATGAGATGAGCTCTCAGGTGAGTTCAGGTGAGTTCAGGTGAGTTCAGGTGTGTGAGGAGGAGGTCACATGACAAACAGGATTAAAGAGATACAGAATCAGATTAGAGCAGATTAAAACGCTCTGACCTCTGACCCCCTGAAGGTCACTCACTGGTCCTTTAGGGGAAAGAGAAGTTTATGTTCAGGTTGTTCTATGTTCTCCTGTAGAGACTCAGATCAGAGATATCAGCAGCAGGTTGACCTTCAGTTGGAACTGTGAAGGTCAGATATCAGCAGCACGTCGACCTTCAGCTGGAACTGTGAAGGTCAGATATCAGCAGCACGTCGACCTTCAGCTGGAACTGTGAAGGTCAGATATCAGCAGCACGTCGACCTTCACGGTTCAGCTGGAACTGTGAAGGTCGACTGGAGGTGAAGTGTCGCCTCATCAGAGTGTTTACAGGTGACGTGTTGGCTGAACATTGTGGAGAAACTATTCCTGAACCGCTGTGATGTCACTGAGAGAGAACCCTGAAACTCACTGAGAGGGAACCCTGAAACTCACTGAGAGGGAACCCTGAAACTCACTGAGAGAACCCTGAAACTCACTGAGAGGGAACCCTGAAACTCACTGAGAGGGAACCCTGAAACTCACTGAGAGGGAACATAGAAGTGCTGAGAGGGAATCAGAGAGGACTGGGGGGGGGGAATCAGAGTGGGGGTGGGGGCGGGGAGGGGGAGGGAGCTGGTTTCTTTGTGGCTCCCACTGAACTATCTCCAATTACAGGACAAAGGAGACTCATTCAGGCCAGCAGCTCCGACTCTGCAGCTCTGCATCTCTAATGAAGCTCTGCTGAATGCTGAGAGGCCTCAAAACCCCCATACCCCCTGTACCCCTCTCTATACTCCCTTACCATCCTCTATAACCCCATACCCCTCTCTATACCCCCCTACCATCCTTTATAACCCCATACCCCTCTCTATACCCCCTACCATCCTCTATAACCCCATATCCCTCTCTATACTCCAATACCCCTCTCTATAACCCCCTACAATCCTCTATAACCCCATATCCCTCTCTATAACCCCCTACCATCCTGTATAACCCCATATCCCTCTCTATAACCCCCTACCATCCTGTATAACCCCATATCCCTCTCTATAACCCCCTACCATCCTCTATAACCCCATACCCCTCTCTATACCCTCTGTACCACTCTCTATACCCCCCTACCATCCTCTATAACCCCATATCCCTCTCTATACCCTCTGTACCCCTCTCTATACTCCCTGTACCATCCTCTATAACCCCATATCCCTCTCTATACCCCCTGTACCCCTCTCTATACTCCCTGTACCATCCTCTATAACCCCATATCCCTCTCTATACCCCCTGTACCCCTCTCTATACTCCCTGTACCATCCTCTATAATCCCATATCCCTATCTATACCCCCTGTACCCCTCTCTATACTCCCTGTACCATCCTCTATAACCCCATATCCCTCTCTATACCCCCTGTACCCCTCTCTATACCCCCCTACCATCCTCTATAACCCCATATCCCTCTCTATACTCCAATACCCCTCTCTATAACCCCATATCCCTCTCTATACCCCCTACCATCCTGTATAACCCCATATCCCTCTCTATAACCCCCTACCATCCTGTATAACCCCATATCCCTCTCTATAACCCCCTACCATCCTATATAACCCCATATCCCTCTCTATACTCCAATACCCCTCTCTATAACCCCATATCCCTCTCTATACTCCCTGTACCATCCTCTATAACCCCATATCCCTCTCTATACCCCTGTACCATCCTCTATAACCCCATATCCCTCTCTATACTCCCTTACCATCCTCTATAACCCCATATCCCTCTCTATACTCCCTTACCATCCTCTATAACCCCATATCCCTCTCTATACTCCCTTACCATCCTCTATAACCCCATATCCCTCTCTATACTCCCTGTACCATCCTCTATAACCCCATATCCCTCTCTATACCCCCCTACCATCCTCTATAACCCCATATCCCTCTCTATACCCCCTGTACCCCTCTCTATACTCCCTGTACCATCCTCTATAACCCCATATCCCTCTATACCCCCTGTACCCCTCTCTATACTCCCCTACCATCCTCTATAACCCCATATCCCTCTCTATACCCCTCTCTATACTCCCTGTACCATCCTCTATAACCCCATATCCCTCTCTATACCCCCTGTACCCCTCTCTATACCCCCCTACCATCCTCTATAACCCCATATCCCTCTCTATACCCCCTGTACCCCTCTCTATACTCCCTGTACCATCCTCTATAACCCCATATCCCTCTCTATACCCCCTGTACCCCTCTCTATACTCCCTGTACCATCCTCTATAACCCCATATCCCTCTCTATACTCCAATACCCCTCTCTATAACCCCATATCCCTCTCTATACCCCCTACCATCCTGTATAACCCCATATCCCTCTCTATACCCCCTACCATCCTCTATAACCCCGTATCCCTCTCTATACTCCAATACCCCTCTCTATAACCCCATATCCCTCTCTATACTCCCTGTACCATCCTCTATAACCCCATATCCCTCTCTATACTCCCTTACCATCCTCTATAACCCCATATCCCTCTCTATACTCCCTGTACCATCCTCTATAACCCCATATCCCTCTCTATACTCCCTTACCATCCTCTATAACCCCATATCCCTCTCTATACCCCTGTACCATCCTCTATAACCCCATATCCCTCTCTATACTCCCTTACCATCCTCTATAACCCCATATCCCTCTCTATACCCCTGTACCATCCTCTATAACCCCATATCCCTCTCTATACTCCCTTACCATCCTCTATAACCCCATATCCCTCTCTATACCCCTGTACCATCCTCTATAACCCCATATCCCTCTCTATACCCCTGTACCAGACTCTGAACCAGGACCCTGATGAGACTTTGGAAACACATGATACGATCAAAAGGTCCAGAACAGTCAGATCTTCTGTGGTGTTTGTTGTGAAAACTGAAGCTCCAGACACAACACACACGCACACACACACACACACACACACACACACACACACACACACACAGATTGAAACCCAACGCTCTCAGCAGCCATGTTTGCTCTTCTTCATGTTCACTTTAACCCCCCCCGATGACATCACAGGAAGTTCCAGAGGAGGAAGCTGGCTGAAGCGTTCCTGTACCAGTCGGTCCAGACCATAATTACAGGACTGAGACCAGGACCAGGACCAGGACTGAGACCAGGACCAGGACCAGGACTGAGACCAAGACCAGGACTGAGACCAACAGGACCAGGAGCAGGACTGAAGATGAAGGCAAGGTAAAAGACCAGGACCAAGTACACCAGACTTGGATATGGTGCCACTCAGCCTCCTCTCTATACCCCCTGTACCCCTCTCTATACCCCCTGTATCCCTCTCTATACCCCTGTACCCCTCTCTATACCCCCTGTACCCCTCTCTATACCCCCTGTACCCCTCTCTATACCCCCTGTACCCCTCTCCATACCCCCCTGTACCCCTCTCTATACCCCCTGTACCCCTCTCTATACCCCCTGTACCCCTCTCCATACCCCCCTGTACCCCTCTCTATACCCCCTGTATCCCTCTCTATACCCCTGTACCCCTCTCTATACCCCCTGTACCCCTCTCCATACCCCCCTGTACCCCTCTCTATACCCCCTGTACCCCTCTCTATACCCCCTGTACCCCTCTCTATACCCCCTGTATCCCTCTCTATACCCCTGTACCCCTCTCTATACCCCCTGTACCCCTCTCTATACCCCCTGTACCCCTCTCTATACCCCCTGTATCCCTCTCTATACCCCCTGTACCCCTCTCTATACCCCCTGTACCCCTCTCTATACCCCCTGTATCCCTCTCTATACCCCTGTACCCCTCTCTATACCCCCTGTACCCCTCTCTATACCCCCTGTACCCCTCTCTATACCCCCTGTACCCCTCTCCATACCCCCCTGTACCCCTCTCTATACCCCCCTGTACCCCTCTCTATACCCCCTGTACCCCTCTCTATACCCCCTGTATCCCTCTCTATACCCCCCTGTACCCCTCTCTAAACCCCTGTACTCCTCTCTATACCCCCTGTACCCCTCTCTATACCCCCCTGTACCCCTCTCTAAACCCCTGTACTCCTCTCTATACCCCCTGTATCCCTCTCTATACCCCCCTGTACCCCTCTCCATACCCCCTGTACCCCTCTCTATACCCCTGTACCCCTCTCTATACCCCTGTACCCCTCTCTATACCCCCTGTACCCCTCTCTATACCCCTGTACCCCTCTCTATACCCCTGTACCCCTCTCTATACCCCTGTACCCCTCTCTATACCCCCCTGTACCCCTCTCTATACGCCTGTACCCCTCTCTATACCCCTGTACCCCTCTCTATACCCCCTGTACCCCTCTCTATACCCCTGTACCCCTCTCTATACCCCCCTGTACCCCTCTCTATACGCCTGTACCCCTCTCTTGCTTCCATTATTTCCAGTGGTCACTGGTGGTATTGCAGCCCAAAAAGCATTTTCCTCATAGACCACCACAGTAAACCAGGACCAGAACAAGAACCAGAACCAGAACCAGAACCAGAACCAGAACCAGAACCAGGACCAAAACCAGAACTAGGACCAAGACTAAGACCAATAATCCTCAAGGTCAAAGGTCAGAGATAAGAGCAGAGTTAAAGTGTGTGTGTGTTTGTGGGTCTGTAGGTGATCCTGTTCTTCAGTTCCCCCTGGTTCCCTCCAGTCGTCGTCATGGTGACGCTCAGCTATGCAGAGTCTGAATACAGTCAGCAGCTCCGAGGAGAGAGGCCTTTGTTACCCACAACCCCCTTCACCCTCCCCTCATCTCAGATCCATGTTCAGACTCTGAGCAGCAAACTGGAAACCGGGGTCCCCCAACAGACCAGTATGTTCCCAGTATAGCACCAGTAACACTTCACATACTCTCAATATACTACTGGGACCATACTGGGAATGTATCAGAGTTATTCTGGCACTAGTTGGTAATATGATGGGATCATACTGGGACCATACTGGGAATGTATCAGAGTTATTCTGGCACCAGTTGGTAATGTAATGGGACCATACTGGGACCTTACTGGGACCATACTGGGAATGTATCAGAGTTATACTGGCACTAGTTAGTAATATGATGGGATCATACTGGGACCATACTTGGACCATACTGTGAATATAATATTGACTGGAACACTAGGGGAACAATACTGGGACCATACTGGGACCTTACTGGGACCAAACTGGGACCTTACTGGGACCATACTGGGACCTTACTGGGACCACACTGGGACCAAACTGGGACCTTACTGGGACCAAACTGGGACCTTACTGGGACCATACTGGGACCTTACAGGGACCAAACTGGGACCTTATTGGGACCACACTGGGACCAAACTGGGACCTTACTGGGACCAAACTGGGACCTTACTGGGACCATACTGGGACCTTACTGGGACCATACTGGGACCATACTGGGACCATACTTAGACCAAACTGAGACCTACTGGGACCATACTGGGACCTTACTGGGACCATACTTCGACCAAACAGAGACCTTACTGGGACCATACTGGGACCATACTGGGATCAAACTGAGACCTTACTGGGACCATACTGGGATCAAACTGAGACCTTACTGGGACCATACTGGGACCATACTGGGATCAAACTGAGACCTTACTGGGACCATACTGGGGCCTTACTGGGACCTTACTGGGATCAAACTGAGACCTTACTGGGACCATACTGGGACCATACTGGGATCAAACTGAGACCTTACTGGGACCATACTGGGATCAAACTGAGACCTTACTGGGACCATACTGGGATCAAACTGAGACCTTACTAGGACCATACTGGGACCATACTGGGATCAAACTGAGACCTTACTGGGACCATACTGGGACCATACTGGGATCAAACTGAGACCTTACTGGGACCATACTGGGATCAAACTGAGACCTTACTGGGACCATACCGGGGCCTTACTGGGACCTTACTGGGACCATACTGGGATCAAACTGAGACCTTACTGGGACCATACTGGGATCAAACTGAGACCTTACTGGGACCATACCGGGGCCTTACTGGGACCTTACTGGGACCATACTGGGATCAAACTGAGACCTTACTGGGACCATACTGGGATCAAACTGAGACCTTACTGGGACCATACTGGGACCATACTGGGATCAAACTGAGACCTTACTGGGACCATACTGGGATCAAACTGAGACCTTACTGGGACCATACTGGGACCATACTGGGATCAAACAGACCTTACTGGGACCATACTGGGATCAAACTGAGACCTTACTGGGACCATACTGGGACCATACTGGGATCAAACTGAGACCTTACTGGGACCATACTGGGATCAAACTGAGACCTTACTGGGACCATACTGGGACCATACTGGGATCAAACTGAGACCTTACTGGGACCATACTGGGATCAAACTGAGACCTTACTGGGACCATACTGGGACCATACTGGGATCAAACTGAGACCTTACTGGGACCATACTGGGATCAAACTGAGACCTTACTGGGACCATACTGGGGCCTTACTGGGACCTTACTGGGATCAAACTGAGACCTTACTGGGACCATACTGGGATCAAACTGAGACCTTACTGGGACCATACTGGGATCAAACTGAGACCTTACTGGGACCATACTGGGATCAAACTGAGACCTTACTGGGACCATACTGGGATCAAACTGAGACCTTACTGGGACCATACCGGGGCCTTACTGGGACCTTACTGGGACCATACTGGGATCAAACTGAGACCTTACTGGGACCATACTGGGATCAAACTGAGACCTTACTGGGACCATACTGGGATCAAACTGAGACCTTACTGGGACCATACTGCGACCATACTGGGATCAAACTGAGACCTTACTGGGACCATACTGGGATCAAACTGAGACCTTACTGGGACCATACTGGGACCATACTGGGATCAAACTGAGACCTTACTGGGACCATACTGGGATCAAACTGAGACCTTACTGGGACCATACTGGGGCCTTACTGGGACCTTACTGGGATCAAACTGAGACCTTACTGGGACCATACTGGGATCAAACTGAGACCTTACTGGGACCATACTGGGATCAAACTGAGACCTTACTGGGACCATACTGGGATCAAACTGAGACCTTACTGGGACCATACTGGGATCAAACTGAGACCTTACTGGGACCATACTGGGGCCTTACTGGGACCTTACTGGGATCAAACTGAGACCTTACTGGGACCATACTGGGATCAAACTGAGACCTTACTGGGACCATACTGGGATCAAACTGAGACCTTACTGGGACCATACTGGGACCATACTGGGATCAAACTGAGACCTTACTGGGACCATACTAGGACCATACTGGGATCAAACTGAGACCTTACTGGGACCATACTGGGATCAAACTGAGACCTTACTGGGACCATATTGGGAAGATATTTGTGAACTGGTTTGTTAGTCGGGTCACATCGCCCCCCGGCGGCCTGGCCGCCGGTAACCAGCTGCTCCAGTGCGACCAGTTGACCTGAAGGTCTGGAACAATGGAGCCGCCTGGACAGGAAGTGAGGTCACAACACAGGCATCCCACGGAGCTGATCCCACAATGCACCTCTTCTGAGCTTCTGTTAATAAAGACACAAACATCATCAGTCCACAGAGAGGTGAGGTGATGATGATGACGTCACATCCTGTTGTGATGTCACAGCTGCTATCTGTAGCATCCAGGGTGATGAGAGGAGGGACTCCTGACTCCGCCCCTTGGGGGTCAGAGGTCAGAGGTCAGGGGAGGGACAGCTGTTTGTTTCTCACACAGGAAACAAGAAGTGAGATTGTTTTATTAAAATACATTTATAACATTAATATATATTTAAAGAACTGTATAGAACTATATAATATAACTGATTTCTGTTGATTTGTTGTTTTACAAATATTAACAAAATGTTCAAAATGACCTTTTCAGCCTGTTTATTTCTCTTCTGTTATTTGTTTGTCTTTATTAATATTAATATGATTATGATTATTATGATTATTATGATTATTATTAATATGATTATTATGATTATGATGATTATGATTATTATTAATATTATTATTATGATTATTATTATGATTATTATTATTATTATTATTATGATTATTAATATGATTATTATGATTATTATTAATATTATTATTATGATTATTATTATTATGATTATTAATATTATTATTATGATTATTATTATTATTATGATTATTATGATTATTATTATTATGATTATTATTATGATTATTAATATTATTATTATGATTATTATTAATATTATTATGATTATTATGATTATTATTATGATGATTATTAATATTATCATTATGATTATTATTATGATGATTATTAATATTATGATTATGATTATTATTAATATGATTATTAATATTATTATTATTATGATTATTATGAATATGATTATTATTATGATTATTATGATTATTAATATTATTATGATTATTAATATTATGATTATGATGATTATGATTATTATGATTATTAATATGATTATTATTATGATTATGATTAATATTATTATGATTATTATGATTATGATTATTATTAATATTATTATGATTATTAATATTATTAATATGATTATTATGATTATTAATATGATGATTATTATTATTATGATTATTATTATTAATATTATTATGATTATTAATATTATTATTAATATTATTATTATTAGGATTATTAATATGATTATGATTATTATGATTATTATTAATATGATTATTATTATTATGATTATGATGATTATTATTATGATTATTATGATTATTATTAATATTATTAGGATTATGATTGTTATGATTATTATGATTATTATTATGATTGTTATTAATATTATTATGATTATTAATATTATTATTATTATGATTATTAATATGATTATTATTATTATTATTATGATTATTAATATTATTATGATTATTAATATAATTATGATTATGATTGTTATGATTATTATTAATATGATTATTATTATTATTATGATTATTATTATTAATATGATTATTATTATTATGATTATTATTAATATGATTATTATTATTATTATGATTATTATTATTAATATGATTATTATTAATATGATTATTATTATTATGATTATGATTATTAATATTATTATGATTATTAATATAATTATGATTATGATTGTTATGATTATTATTAATATGATTATTATTATGATTATTATTATGATTGTTATCATAATTATTAATATTATTATTAATATTATTATGATTATGATTAATATGATTATTATGATTATTATAATTATGATTATTAATATTATTATTATGATTATTAATATTATGATTATGATTATTATTAATATTATTAATAGTATTATTATTATTAATATGATTATTGAGTGATTTGTGTGGTCATGTGTTATTTTTATCTCTCTCTCTCTCTAACCGGATTCATAGAAAATAAACTGAGATGTTGTTTTGTTCTTTGAAGAAAATCAATAAAAATGATCAGCATGAAGATGAGTTATTGATCTGAGATGTATGAGAGCTGCTGATGTGGTCGAAAGCTCCGGGAACCGTTGATTCAGTGTTGCAATATTTTATTAACGGAAGTTAACAGATGTGTTCTACTTTATTCATCAGATCATTTACTTTATTGATCACTGAGAATCAAAGAGTGAAAATACACCGAGGAGGGCATCTTCATCTTCATCCTCATCTTCATCCTCATCTTCATCCTCATCTTCATCTTCATCCTCATCATCATCCTCATCCTCATCTTCATCCTCATCCTCATCTTCCTCCTCATCTTCATCCTCATCTCATCTCATCATCAACATCATCAACACATCATCAACATCACCACATCCTCACCTCATCCTCATCATCATCTTCATCCTCATCCTCATCCTCATCTTCATCTTCATCTTCATCATCTTCATCCTCATCATCATCATCATCATCATCATCTTCATCCTCATCTTCATCTTCATCTTCATCATCTTCATCCTCATCATCATCATCATCATCATCTTCATCCTCATCTTCATCCTTCATCTTCATCTTCATCCTCATCTTCATCCTCATCTTCATCCTCATCCTCATCATCTTCATCTTCATCCTCATCTCCATCCTCATCCTCATCTTCATCTTCATCTTCATCCTCATTTTCATCCTCATCATCTTCATCATCATCCTCATCCTCATCTTCATCCTCATCTTCATCTTCATCTTCATCCTCATCCTCATCCTCAACATCATCCTCATCCTCATCTTCATCCTCATCTTCATCTTCATCCTCATCCTCATCTTCATCCTCATCTTCATCCTCATCATCTTCATCCTCATCTTCATCCTCATCATCATCCTCATCCTCATCTTCATCCTCATTTTCATCCTCATCTTCATCTTCATCCTCATCCTCATCTTCATCCTCATCATCATCCTGATCCTCATCTTCATCCTCATCTTCATCCTCATCATCTTCATCCTCATCATCATCCTCATCTTCATCCTCATCTTCATCCTCATCTTCATCCTCATCCTCATCTTCATCCTCATCCTCATCCTCATCATCTTCATCTTCATCCTCATCTTCATCCTCATCTTCATCCTCATCATCTTCATCCTCATCATCCTCATCTTCATCTTCATCCTCATCCTCATCTTCATCCTCATCCTCATCTTCATCCTCATCCTCATCCTCATCTTCATCCTCATCTTCATTGTCATCGTCATCCTCATCATCTTCATCTTCATCCTCATCCTCATCTTCATCCTCATCCTCATCATCATCTTCATCCTCATCCTCATCTTCATCCTCATCCTCAT
>JAUPFX010000004.1:206202-213702 GCA_036937225.1 Sebastes paucispinis | reverse complement strand
TATACTGGAAAAACAAAGTTGTTAAACTTGTGTTTGGTTGATTATTTCTCTGTTGTATCAATGCTAATGGTCATTGTATTCTACATCGTTGGAAAGCCTGTTTATTTACCTTCGCAATGATGTCACACTTGTAAGGATCATGCATTTGTGGGATGAGCAGCACAGCTGATTATGTGGGGAGCGCCCAAGAAACATTTGCCAAAATGCTCTTCCAATGGTAAACAGTGTATTCTCAACATGTGGGGGAATGTCATGTTCAGTGATGAGTCCAGGTTCTGTCTGCCAAAGTTGGATGGCAGGTCAAAGTATGGAGACGACGTGGAGAACGCTCTGCTGATTGTTGAACCGATGGAGTAACAGCTTTAGGTGGGGGCAGTGTCATGGTGTGGGGGGGGGCATCTCCCTCACTGGCAAAACAAGGCTTGTCATCATTGAAGGCCATCTCAATGCAGGGAGATATCAGGATGAGATTCTGCAGCCAGTGGTGATCCCATATCTCCACAATCTGGCACCTAACTTCATCCTCCAAGAAACAACGCCCCCCCCCCACAGAGCCAGGGTTATCACAGACTACCTCCACAATGTGGGAGGAGAGAGAATGGAACGGCCTGCCAAGAGTCCACACCTCAACCCAACTCAACATGTGGGATCAGCTTGGGCGTGCTGTACGTGTTAGAGTGACCAACACAACCACGCTGGCTGACCTGCAACCAATCCTGGTTGAGGAATGGAACGCCATCCCACAGCAACGTGTGACCAGGTTGGTGACCAGCATGAGGAGGAGGTGCCAGGCTGTTGTGGCTGCGTATGGATCTTCCACCTCTACTGAGGCTCCTGACGGTGGATTCAATCAATCAATATGTCTTGTTTGTTCCTTGTTACTGATAGAGAGTTCAATCATCCAATCCACCAAACAACTCACAACAAGAGTCAACACCAACAGGAGAATACACTGTTTATCATTGGCAGAGCATTTTGGAACATTGTTCTTGGGCGCTCCCCACATCATCAGCTGTGCTGCTCATCCCACAAATGCATGATCCTTACAAGTGTGACATCATTGTGAAGGTAAATAAACAGGCTTTCCAACCATGTAGAATACAATGACCATTAGCATTGGACCAACAGAGAAATAATCAACCAAACACGTTAATAACTTTGTTTTTCCAGTTTATATAAGATGAATATTAGAGAATAGATTTTATATATAAATTAGATTTCAGAGTCTAAAAGTTAGAAGTTGTCTGATCAAAGATCAGTTGTTGTCTTGGACCGGTCTGATGTGGTCTGATGTGGTCTGATGTGGTCTGATGTGGTCTGATGTAGTCTGATGTAGTCTGATGTGGTCTGATGTAGTCTGATGTGGTCTGATGTGGTCTGATGTGGTCTGATGTACTCTGATGTGGTCTGATGTATTCTGATGAAGTCTGATGTGGTCTGATGTAGTCTGATGTGGTCTGATGTAGTCTGATTTGGTCTGATGAAGTCTGATGTAGTCTGATGTGGTCTGATGTAGTCTGATGTAGTCTGATGAAGTCTGATGTGGACTGATGTGGTCTGATGTAGTCTGATGTAGTCTGATGAAGTCTGATGTGGACTGATGTGGTCTGATGTGGTCTGATGTAAATGTTCAAAATTCTAACTTCCACCTCTATGCTGATGACTCTGTCATTTACTGTTGTCCACCTCTATGCTGATGACTCTGTCATTTACTGTTGTGTCACCACTCAGCCAAGCTGATGCATATTTGCAGTCTGCTTTAACATTGTTCAGTCACAATTACATCATCTGATCTGGTTCTGAATGCACAGAAAACTAAAACGGTTGATACTAGTCCAGCATTAGAACCGTGCACTAGAACTGTGCATTAGAACTGTGCATTAGAACTGTGCATTAGAACTATGAGTTATAACTGTGCATTAGAACTGTGCATCAGAACCGTGCATCAGAACCGTGCACTAGAACTGTGCATTAGAACTGTGCATTAGAACTGTGCGCTAGAACCGTGCACTAGAACTGTGTGTCAGAACTGTGCATTAGAACCATGCATTAGAACTGTGCGTTATAACTGTGCATTAGAACCATGCATTAGTACGGGCTTTAGAACCGTGCGTCAGAACTGTGCTTTAGAGCCGAGTGTCAGAACTGTGCATTAGAACCGTGCATTAGAATCGTGCATTAGAACCTAGCGTCAGAACCGTGCATTAGAACCGTGCATCAGAACTGTGCATTAGAACCGTGCATTAGAACCGTGCATCAGAACTGTGCATTAGAGCCGTGTGTCAGAACTGTGCATTAGAACCATGCATTAGAACCGTGCATTAGAACCGTGCATCAGAACCGTGCGTTAGAACCGTGCGTCAGAACCGTGCATTAGAGCCGTGCATTACTACCGTGCATTAGAACTGTGCGTCAGAACTGTGCATTAGAGCTGTGCATTAGAACCGTGCATTAGAACCGTGTGTCAGAACTGTGCATTAGAACCGTGCATTAGAACCGTGCATCAGAACCGTGCGTTAGAACCGTGCGTCAGAACCGTGCATTAGAGCCGTGCATTAGAACCGTGCATTAGAACTGTGCGTCAGAACTGTGCATTAGAGCTGTGCATTAGAACCGTGCATTAGAACCGTGTGTCAGAACTGTGCATTAGAACCGTGCATTAGAACCGTGCATCAGAACCGTGCATGATAACCCTACAGGTTAAATAAGGATTAAAAAAAAAGTGGTCTGATGTGGTCTTGTCCGTCTCTACAGGACCATGTCCCCCTCCAGCATCAGGACTCCTTCTGCTCCTCTTCAGGAGGACTGAGTGTGAGGACGCAGTGCCCCCTGCTGGACTCTGCTGGACTCGTGCCGCCCCTGCTGGACTCTGCTGGACTGGTGCCGCCCCTGCAGGCCATGGCTGAGCCGGACTACTCCGACCTGATCGCCAGACACTACAACTACACGGGTAAGTTCCGTAAGACGCAGCAGGACTCGGGTCTGAAGGCGGACTCGGTGGTCTTCATCCTGGTGTGCTGCTTCATCATCCTGGAGAACATCCTGGTCCTGACCACCATCTGGAGGACCAAGAAGTTCCACAAGCCCATGTACTACTTCATCGGGAACCTGGCGCTGTCCGACCTGCTGGCCGGCGTGGTGTACACCGCCAACATCCTGCTGTCGGGCGCCAACACCTACAAGCTGACGCCCACGCAGTGGTTCTTCAGGGAGGGCAGCATGTTCGTGGCGCTGGCGGCGTCCGTCTTCAGCCTGCTGGCCATCGCCATCGAGCGCCACCTCACCATGCTGAAGATGAAGTTGCACAACAACGGCAACACGTGCCGCGTCTTCCTGCTCATCAGCGCGGTGTGGATGATCGCGGCGGCTCTGGGCGGCCTGCCGGTGATGGGCTGGAACTGCATCCGGAGCATGACGCGCTGCTCCACCGTGCTGCCGCTCTACCACAAAACCTACATCCTGTTCTGCACCTCGGTGTTCAGCATCATCCTCCTCGCCATCGTGGTGCTCTATGCCCGCATTTACGCGCTGGTGCGCGCTCGCAGCCGCAAACTCGTCTTCCGCAAGGTGTCCAACGGCCGCGGCAACGCTGGCGCCAACATCAAGAGCTCGGAGAAGTCCATGGCGTTGCTGAAGACCGTCATCATCGTCCTGAGCTGCTTCATCGCCTGCTGGGCGCCGCTCTTCATCCTCCTGCTGCTGGACGCCGCCTGCGAGACGCTGAGCTGCCCCATCCTCTACAAGGCCGAGTGGTTCCTGGCGCTCGCCGTCCTCAACTCCGCCATGAACCCGCTCATCTACACGCTGACCAGCAACGAGATGCGCCGCGCGTTCCTCAAGACGCTGCTGTGCTGCACCGCCTGCCTCCGGCCCAACGCCAAGTTCACCGGGCCCATCGTGGGGGCAGAGTTCAGCCGCAGCAAGTCGGATAACTCCTCCCACCCCAACAAGGACGAGGCGGAGTACTCGCCGAGGGAGACGATGGCGGCGGTGTCCTCGGGGAACGTCACCTCGTCGTCCTAAAGGAGTCGTAGCGTGTCGGACGTAGACTTTGTTGTTTGTACAGGAAACGGGCGTGAACGGCGCCAGGCGGCGTCATCACGGACCGATCAGCCAATCAGGACTCAGCACTTATGGAGACTTTCAGACCGGTTAACCGGGACCAGTGACCAGGAACCCCGCATAGAGAGACCGTCTCACCGGGTCCGTCAGCAAGCCTGCAGGACCGGCAACCGGATCTACCGGATCAACCGGATCAACCAGATCATCCAGATCAACCGGGTCATCCAGATCCAGGAGGTCCAGGTTAAAGTCTGATGCTGTACTAGTGAATATTACTGATAATAACTGATAGACGGAGTTATTGATCCTGATAGACGGAGAATCAGATACTAAGGTCAACTAGAATGTGTAGCAGCTGTCAGACGTTAAAGGGACTGTTAGTATAAATCATTGCTGGTCGGTGTCTCATGGTCGCTCGTGTGTCTCCGCTGTTCAGACTCAGACTCCAACACAAACTCCAGTGAAGCACCAAAACCTCTTGGTTGTATCTAGTGAAGCTGTTAAACAGTGTTGGCCGCGGTCGGAGGACGCGGAGGAGACCGGAGCTTTGGTCTCCAGGACCGGAGTCTCTGCTCCTCTGCTCCTCTGCTCCTCTGCCTGCCTTCACTCACACACCACGCTCCTTCTCTCTCTCTCTCTCTCCACCTCTCACGTGCATGCTGCTCACTCCACACTGCAGCAGAGTTAGTTTAGCTCTGAGAACATCTAGTGAATGTTCAGTGGACGTTTGTGCAGAAATAACTGCTGCAGCTCCTCCAGACCAACAGAGGTTTCCCGTGTCTTGTGAAGTGACGGGGCTCCGCAGAGAGAAACGTTATCGTCTCCCCCGTTCCCTCCGGCCGCGGTCGGGAGGCTGAGGCGGGAAAAGCCAACACTAGGATCAGCATTGATTCATGGAGAGACCTTGGTCTGGTCAGCTAACATTACTGCCAAGCAGCTGAAATATAGAGTGATATTGTGCTTTTAGCTGACGTGTGTCTCCTCACTGTGTTGAGTGATGCTCCTTCATGTCTATGTAGAGCGAGCACAAGCGCCAGCAACAGGACGCTGACTTTAGTTGACTTAACGGACACAGCTGAAGCTGTTAACAAGACATTATGATTCTTACTAACAATCCCTTTAACAGAGAGAAATTAATTCTTTGTTTCTGTCACGTCCCTTAAAAACACTCTGAGACATGAAGACATCAGACAGGAACTCAGAGGTCAGAGGTCAGGTGCTCCTGATCTTAATCTGATGTGTTTATCTGAACATTCACACCTCCAGTCTGTTACTTCCTGTCTTTGCCTCCTGGTTTCCTGAGCTTTCTACCAGCTAAAGGAGAGCTTCTTCATGCTGTAGAGACCGGACTTTAGAAAAGAAACTCACTTCAGGATCAGACGGAGAGACGTTCACATATCATATATATATATATATATATATATTATCATTATTATTATTAGGGTTATAGCCCCGAAGGGGCATAACCCTATTGTTTTTGTGTGAATTTTATTTATTAGGGTTCAAGCCCCGAAGGGGCAGAACCCTATTGAGTTTGTGCCGGTTTATTATTAGGGTTATAGCCCCGAAGGGGCATAACCCTATTGAGTTTGCGCTGGTTTGTTATTATTATTATTATTATTATTATTTGTTGTCTGCCGAATAGGCACAATTTGCCGTGAGCTGGAATGAGCGAGAAACATGAAACTTGGCACACTAACTGGAAATGATGTGCAGCTGCTTCTCAAGAACTATGACCCCAATCGACCACATGGTGGCGCTGTAATTAACGCCCAAACATGCGATTTTGGCAAGGCCACGCCCCGCACACCGTAAGTCCGACTGACTTGAAACTTGACAGACATGTGCAGCTCCGTGTGATCTACAATAAAGCCTCTGGGACCACTAAAGTCCGCCGAACTAGATTTTCCGCCATATTGGATTTTTTGAAAAACACATTTTTGACATCTCCTCCTAAACCGTTGGTCCGATTGCTACCAAATTTTCTGTGGATCATTTTTGGGGTCATGTCATCTAAAGTTGCATAAAGCGTGTTGATACCTCATTGTGTTATGAATCTGTTGACCAACAAACTTTTCAATTGGAGGGGCTTAGCAGGAAATTGGCCATAATTCATTGACCATTAGTCAAATCATCATAAATCTTGGTAGATATCTTCAGTACGTGTTTGGGAATAGGCGTACCAAAGCATTTTCCGCTTGACCCATAGGGGGCGCCACTAATATCAAAAACTTGTACCTCACGATCCGGTGGACAGAATTTTATCAAATTTGGTGCACATACTCTGGGGGCAAGTATTAACACAGATGTGAAGTGTGATATTGATCGGTTCATGTGGGCGTGGCCTATTCAGCATTTTATGCTAAATTATGCCTTTGCTCAATTTGCTGTGAGCTGGAACGAGCTAGAGACATGAGACTTGGTACCATAACTGTACATGATGTCATAATGCTTCACATAAAATATGAAAACAATTGGCCACATAGTGGCGCTATAAAATTTTTCAAGGCCAGCCCCCTCACACCATAAGTCCTATCAATTTGAAATTTGACAGACATGTGCTGCTGAATGTGATCTACAAAAAAGTCTCTTGGACCACGAAAGTCCACCAACTAAATTTTCCGCCATGTTGAATTTTTTGAAAAACACATTTTTGACATCTCCTCCTAAACCGTAGGTCTGATTGCTGGCATATTTTCTGCGAATCATTATTGGACCAGGCTCATCAAAGGTTGCATAAAGCTTGTTGATATGTTATTGTGTTGTGAAGATATTGACCAATTCATTTTTAAGGGGCGGGCTCAGCACATCAATAGACCTAACTTCCCAAGCCTTTGGCCCATCGTCTCCAAACTTGCAGCATATGTTCACAAGAGTGGCTGAAACATCTGCTGAAAGTTTCATTCAAATCAGCCACATGGTGGCGCTGTAATTAACGCTCAAACATGCGATTTTGGAAAGGCCACGCCCCTCAAACCGTAAGTCCGATTGACTTGAAATGTTACACATATGGGCAACTCCGTGTGACCTACAATAAAGCCTCTTAGACCTCCAAAGTGCACCTGGAAATATTTTCCGCCATATTGGATTTTTTGAAAAACACATTTTTGACATCTCCTCCTAAGCCGTTGGTCTGATTGCTACCAAATTTTCTATGGATCATTATTGGACTAATGTCATCTAAAGTTGCATAAAGCGTGTTGATACCTCATTGCGTTATGAATCTGTTGACCAATGAACTTTAAGAGGGCAGGGCTCAGCACATCAGTAGACCTAACTTCACAAGCCTTTGGCCCATCGTCTCCAAACTTGCAGCATATGTTCACAAGAGTAGCTGAAACATCCGCTGAAAGTTTCATTCAAATCGGCCACTGGGGGGGCGCTTTGAGCGATAAAGGCTATAACCCGCGAAATTATTATTATTATCATTATTATTAT
>JAUPFX010000004.1:201202-203702 GCA_036937225.1 Sebastes paucispinis | reverse complement strand
CTGGTCTTCTTGCCATTCATCTCCAGATCGTTATCTCCACAGTGGTAGTACTTTCAGGCTCTCTTACATTGCTCGTTAGTTTTTGACTTTGTCTCTATTCACTTTTGTAGCTTTTGGTGCTCATCCTATTTTTGTCCTTTGGTCCTAGTGTGGTATGCTTACCTGCCAGCTGCCTCCACTTCCTGTGATTCCTACCTGCCCACTCTCCAACATCATTGCTTCTCCTCGGATCACAGTGGGCTGGAAACATCATCTGGAGGAACACTGGAACCTCAGCATGCTCCTCGCTCCCTTGAAGACTCTGTCTTCAATCCCAGCCACATTGGACTCTGAGAAACCTCGCCCTGTCCACCATTTAAATGTATTATTTATTAATAACTTCTCTTTGTTACTACTTTAAACCTGGACTAGTGTGTGCTGCTTTTGGGTCCACGTTTTGTTTCACCAGAACATAATACATAGTGCTTCTCACCTGCCGACAAAAAGAAACAGCCCATAGTGAGGATGTGAGAGATCTGAATAACATCTGTAGAGACCCTCTCTGTTGTATAACATCTGTAGAGACCCTCCCTGTGATTTATCACACACTTTTTGGATAAGACATTCATATGTTAATGAAAAGAACAAAACGAAAAAATATACGAAATATATATTTAATATATATATATATATATATATATATATATAAATATACGAAAAAACGAAAAACCCACGTGACTCCTGTTCTTCAATTAAAAATGAATAATGACAAAAGGAATTCGAAAAAACAAAAAACGGCCCAGATTGGGTCTGGGTATCATCGGATAATCCGTTTTTCCTTTTGAATTCAGAAAGGAAAAAAAGTTTTTTTATTTTTTCGTTTTAAACCAAAAACGAGAAAACGGCCGTTTTCTCGTTTTTCGTTTCTGAATCAAAAAATGAAAAACAAACCCAAACCGGGCCGTTTGTTTGTTTTTGCGAATTCCTTTTCTCATTATTCGTTTTTAATTGAAGAACGGAAGACACGTGGGTTTTTCGTTTTAAACCACAAACGAAAAACGGAATCACGTGGTGCTCTGTTTGTTTTTTGTTTCTAAACGAAAAACGAAAAAACCAAATTAAAAAAACGATCCGATTTAGTTTCTTCAAGTTTCTTTCTGTCATTTTCTCTTTTGAGTCGAAGAGCGGAGAACGGCAGTCACGTGACCCGGAAGTGAAGGCAAACATGTCAAAATAAAAGCCAAGAAGATAGTTTGGTCATTCTATAAAAGTGTAACATTATTTAAGCACAGGATCAAAGTAACAGTAGAAGATAAATAGAATAAATAAATACATACTGTGCCTAAAAAAGCCTAATTAATTATATATCCTAGACACATGCACTGTGCCAAAATCATGCAAATTCACAATAATTAGGCCTGTGCTAAAAAAGCCAGGCGCAAGTAAGCCAAGTGATCTGTGGCCCATCGCAATAACCTCCATATTGTGTAAAACCATGGAAGGAGTTCTTGCCAGCCACCTGACCAGCACAGTGCTAGATCTGCTCCAGTTTGCTTAAATAAGAGCGACAGAGTCCCAGACGACGCTGTGCTGACTCTGCTTAACACAGTCACTAAACACCTTATGCATCCTAAAGGTTATGCTAGAGCTTTATTTGTGGATTTTAGCTCAGCTTTTAACTCAATGAAGACGCATATTCTCCTGAAAAGGCTCATTGATCTCAACATCAACACAGGGTTAGTTGTGTGGATCAGAGGGTCTGTGTCAGGGAGAACATGTCAGACAGGCTGCCCACAAGGCTGTGTTCTTTCCCCTGTGCTATTCTCTCTTTTTACTAATGAATTTATGATCAATGAGAAACATTTTAGACTGTTTAAGTATGTGGATGACATGGCCTTAGTTGGCCTTTTACAGGAAACAGGCCCACTAGGTGAAGCTGCCTATCTGGCCCACACTACAGCCCTTCAGACACGGTGTCACACTAGCCAGCTAGAAATCAATGTGGCCGAGACCAAAGAATTAATCATGTGCTGCACAAAACAACATCTGATCACAGAGCCAGTTTCACTTGATGGCCAACATGTTGAAACTGTGGAACACTTTAAATACCTCGGTACAGTCCTGGACACCCAGGTGAGCTTCTCTGTAAATACAGAGTATATCTTCAAGAGATGCTCACAGCGACCTTTGTCTTCTAAGGAAACTCAGTGGCCTCGGTGTCAGCCGGCAGATTTTAGAATTAGTGTACAAAACTATTGTTGAGAGTGTTTTAACCTTCAACCTTCCTGCCTGGTACGGTCACCTACACTGTAGATAGAAGAATAAACTGTCTAGAATTGTGTCAATAGCAGGCAAAATAGGTGGTAAACCCCAAAAGCCCTTGACTCAACTTTTTACAGAAAGGATGAGGAAGAAAGCGAGGAGCATCCTGGCAGAGAGCTCCCATCCTCTCTGCAGCCAGTCGGGAGGCGCTATAGAGCCCCTCTGGCAACTAAACATGTGTTTAAAAAGTCTTTCATCC